>JAXDDX010000034.1:3087500-3255000 GCA_034670405.1 Hoplostethus atlanticus
GAGCCGGGGAGAAATGCTGCAGCTTGTATTGTGGTCAGGGCAGAGACAGAGGCAATTTTTGTGGGGATTGGGGGATTGGAGGGGGGGGGGGTTGAGAGTCACGGGTACAGTTCTATTCAGACGTACACGGAGATGTAATTGTTGACATCTGTCCCGGTTTCTTCACAATGTGGAAGCCGCGTTGCAGCAGCTGGGCCGTGGTCAGCTGTGGAAAAACACTCCCAATACCCCACCAGGCTGAAGCAGAAAGCTCCCAGTACCCCCTCCCCCAACCCATAGGCAGAGGAAGCTTCTTTGTTTGTGTTGCAGGAAGTGACTATGTTGCGATACCCCAACACACCTGCATCCTTCTGCATGGACCGGCATCACCAGTGAACTCTGTGTGTGTGTGTGTGTGTGTGTGTGTGTAAAGCATCTAAAAATGTGTGCTCGTGTGTGTCTAAGAAAGGAGAGAGGCTTGAGTGATTTTGGTAGGTCATATAGTGGCGCCAAATGTCTCTCTGATCATTTTATCCTGCCTATGGACTCTGAAGTATATTTCCAGCTGTGCCAGTGGAAAAAAAACATAGTCAACTCCATTGACCTACATTAGACCGTCAAGCAGAAAGACTATCGAGTTTCTCCAGGAGGCCGTACCAAAGCAGCGATAGACTTTGCCTAAAAAGGTCTGGGCCAAAGAGTTGATTCAATGAGTTAGTCTTTATTTAGCGAGTCACCTCCTGTTTGTGGTATTGGTATATACTTGATTCGGGGGAGTGATGTTTGTGATGCCGTTTTGCCCCAGAAACCTCAAGTCGCTATTTTCCGAGTTCAATTCTGCCAGTGAGTGAGTGTTTATGCTTTAAATTGACAGTGGATTTAATTAATCCTGCGGTTGTGTGTGTGTGTGGGTGGGTGATGGTCTGTGGGTCTGCAGTGGGAGAGGTGATATACAGTCGGGGGTTGTCACACAGTTGGCGTGTCATTTCCTGTGGTCTGTGGCTGAGACAGGAAGTGGGCAGGGGATTTCCTCCTTGCATTTAACACCTTGGTGTCTCATCAACCAGCTGACACACACACACACACACACACACACACACACACACAAGGACATACACATACAAACTTGCATGCACGCACCCACACACACAAATGGAACATGGCTACAAGTTGAGGTCATTCACTACAAGGGAACTGGACATGAAATGAGATGACAGAATGAGGCAGCAGAGAGAGTGAGGGGGCTTTTACAGCCGCAGGGCAGAAAGACGAGAAAGGGAGGCATTGTGGTGACGGCGATGATGCAATTTAGGAAAAGGACATTTGGAGAAAAAAGCGATTAGCCGATACAAGAGGACAGGATGTAAATCATAGCCCATCACGCACAGGCCCTGTATGAGTACAAGTCCCTTTCCTCCTGCTGGGAAGAAGCACAGATCCACAAGAACCCGGATGGGTCGAGGAAATGGACAGGAAGTATAGTAGTATTCAGACAAAGCCACATCCTACTGGTCACCAGTGGGTGGCCCGCACTCACTCCTACCCGAGGAAAGATAGGAGGTGTTACAGGAAATAAGGTAATGCGCGAAGTCATTACCTCATTTCCTGTCCGTAAAGGAAGCCAAACATGACTTTTACCAAATGAGCCAATTTTCAGGGGAGTGTTTTTTTTAATTTATTTTTTTCCAGAGACAAAGTCCTGCCATTAAGATTTACTAGGGATTGACTTATTGCTCAAATGCATTTGGCAGGCTTTGTGTTTTTCCAGTCCTGTGTTGGTGCTGGGTCTCGCTGTTGTTGGCCAGAGAAGGGTTGTTTTTATAGACAGCAGCTGGCGAGCGAGCGCACGACGAGGGCACATCTCTACACATATGCTTAGAAGGTCAGGGTCAGATGAGTCGATTGTAAACGTCTTCCTAGAGGAGCAACATTAGTGTCCTGCAAATATCCGTGCAAAGTAATAATACGAATAATTCAGCTTTAACTCACTCCTATGCGCACATTCACAGAATAACAACCAATTATGAGTGATTGCGAGTAAACTGGGAGCAATAAATTCACACTTTTATTGCTATTTGACATAACACTGCAGTTCTCTGCACAGTGTGCAGTGGGGAGCAGTGTGTGCTGTGTGCCCTGTATGCCTCAGTTGGACTCCCAGTGCCGGTGACCAGAGTTTCTTTCCATTGGCCCTCACCAAAAGGAACAACTGACTCTTTTTCTTTTCTGAAATGCAACCCCTCCTTCTCTCTTTTCTCATCCTATGCAAAAAAAAAAAAGAGAGAGCTCGTGCTCAAGCCTGCTGGCACGCATAGCGACCGCTGTTTTATTCTCGCGGATCGTCCGCATCTAAGCAGGCGAGGCCATGCAGCCGCACCCCGGCTTGGTTTCCCCAAAATATCTTCACCCTTTATCATCTTTGTTTCGTTCTTAATCAACGGAACAATGACCCCCACGCAAAAAGTTTCCAAGAAACCCACGCCACGTGGAAAAAACCTGTGTGTTGTGCCACTATAAATAAAGTGACTGTTTCCTCTTTCTGCTACTGCTTTAGTTACTCAACCCATTACTGTGGTCAAAAATAGCCTAGTGCGATGGTGAATAAGACTTTGTCAAGTCACCTTAGGGGCCCATGTAAGAGGCATGGGACCCTTAAAGTAGAAACAAGCATTCAGCTGAGGGAAAAAGAACAAACCAAAACACCTCCTCACTAAACACCCTCTTTCTTATGCTCATTGTCAAATACGTTTCAAAGTGAGACACAGGGATCCATGTTTGACCCGTTTTCACCATTTCTTTGTACTTGCTTTCAGGAGAAGCAAAACAAGTGCACTAATAAACGGAAATCCAGGAACTGCACGTCTCTCATAATGGGTCTCAATTATGAGACTCCCGGTCCAACTCGCTTCCATCTTTCCTCTCTGTGCCTCGCTCTCCCCCTCATGTGGATGTGCTGTAACAGTGTCAAACAGTGAGTCTTTATGTGTCCAGTGGAGCTACCATGGGTGAGTCAGAACCAGAAAGGGCTCATTCAGGGGTGAAGTCTAAACACTGAGACCTCCAGGCCTCCCTGAGAGAGAGAGAGAGAGAGAGAGAGAGAGAGAGAGAGAGAGAGAGAGAGAGAGAGAGGGATTAGATCTTCCAATGTGAAGGCCCTCCTAAGCTGCTCCTGCTCAACTCGCCCATTGTTGGACGGGGCAGGACAAGCGTCAAGGCTTTCCATACGAGTACAGTCGTGCGTAAATATAAACACGCAGCCGTTTGCACATGTTCATGTAATCTATGTAAGCAAGCCCAGGCCATACACACTCACTTGCACACGCACACATTCTGCATGTACCGTACATTTCAGTGGAAAAGCTCTGGTTAACGGTGGCAAAGATTGACACCGAATAAAACTGCTGAAGCGGTGGCGACAAAGCTAAACGAGATAGTTGTTGTCTTCATTCGATTTCTTGACTGTGCAGCTTCCCAGCAGATAGGGCGTACAGCAATAATTGAGCAGCTCAGTGTGCTCTGGGTGTGGTTGTTCAGAACTATTTACCCTCAAGTCTCCAGGTTTTCCATAAGAGAAAGCCGAGGGGGGAGGAATGGAGCGAGGAGAGAGAGAGAGAGAGAGAGAGAGAGAGAGAGAGAGAGAGACAGGGACGTGGGGGAGATTTTGACTTTGAGGTTTGGATGCGATGAGAAAGAAATTCCCAGTGAAATTACTGACTGACGCTGCTGCTCGACTGGAGACGACGACTGGGGCTGCCAGAGGCCTCAGAGTCTCACCCTGTGACACTCCCTATCTTTCCCCTTCTTCTGTTCCTCTCACCGCCCCTCCACACACACACACACACACACATACACACACACATTTTTATTTTCCCAAACAAAACAAATCACAACAAATGTCAAACTGCATTCATTCGCAGGACTAAGTGTCCATGTCTTTTTGACAGGCAGGCTTTGTCTTGTAAAAACCCAGTGATGTTCTAGTAGGCTTCACAAACAGCCCCGTCAACTGAACTCCCAAGCCATAAAACACATCCTGGGTGTGCGTTAGCAGCTAGACAAGACAATATCAAAGCAGTTTCACTACGCGAACAATTGCCTCAGTGTTGTTTTTCAGCTCCAAACTGAGAGGGAGAGGGAGAAACTGTGGGAGAAGTGGGGAATGAGTCCGCCGGGCGCTGGTCCAACTGTCACCAGTTAGATGAATTTCCAGGGAAAAGGAAGGTCAAGCTTAGTCGAAACCCAGGCACCTGGAACGCTAAATAAACCGCTAGCCCTTCGTGATAAAGTGCTTCAAACTAATATTTGATCTTCATCTCCAAACGAGGCCGACAATAGCTCCACTAACTAACTACGCCGCGGTTAATCTGTAACCCACCGAGGGGAATTTCCTTCTTCGGTTTCTGCCTTGCAGGGCTTTTGTTGAAACATGACCTGTCTTTGTCTGAAGCTCTCCGGGCTTAAGCTCGGCACAGTTATTTCAGGCCGGCGTTAGCTTCAGTCAGCTACGGCCAAGCGGTGATGGTTGAATAGCTTGGTATTTAGTCATTGTCTGGAGCAGAGCCAGGCCGTCGAAATGATGCTGCTCCCACCGGCCAAAACATACAAAACAAAGAAAGACATTATTTAAGAGCTTGTTTTCTCTGCCAGTGTGGAATGTATTTGGTAGCAGTCACCTAGTTTGAAAGACATCCTACTTTCCCAGAGATTCAACCGTAGATGAACCTGTAATCCCTGTAACTGATATTCCAGCCGCATCATGCAATTCATTTCGTTATATATGGAAAATAAGTCAGGTGAGCGACGGAATCTGTTTCTGATTTATGTTCTTGTTTTTACCTCGGGCCTCCAAACCGAGGTAAAAACAAGAAAATAAATCTGCGTGCCATGTCCCTGTGGCTTTTCTTCTCAGTCGTGGCTGCAGCAGTATGGTTACCTGCCGCCGGGGGACATGAGGACCCACGCCCTCCGCTCCCCTCACTCCATCACCTCAGCCATCGCCACCATGCAGAGGTTCTACGGCCTCACCGTCACCGGCTCCATCGACACCAACACCATCGAGTAAGAAGATACCCTTACACACTTTGAATCAAGCACAGACTCTGCACAGTCCCCAGACGCATTCATGGCAATGACTTGTGGGAGTTAAAAGTCAGCGTTAAGGTGTAAAGATGAATTGTTAAAGTTCAGATTTCACTATACTACCACTTTTACTTCCTTTCATTAATTAGATAGCGCTCATGAAAGAACAAACATGACTTGGGGAAAAAGAATAAAGCCTAAAGACAATCTATACACAAAATTATCTATTTACATTTTAACTGCAGTGAAGCATTTTATTACTGCAAACTCACTTTATTCTAGTCCAGCAGGTTAGAGGGATGAAAAAGTATTTTTTCCATGTCTTGTGACTGGCGTGTGTCTTGCGTCTGGCAGGGCCATGAAGCGGCCGCGCTGCGGCGTGCCAGATAAGTTTGGCGCCGAGCTGAAGAGCAACCTGAGGAAGAAGCGGTACGCCATCCAGGGCCTGAAGTGGAACAAGAGAGACATCACTTTCTCGTAAGTCAGCAACCCTTCTGAGTGAACGTGCACGGTGGCAAGATGAAAGACTAAATCTATCTGAGTCAATTGAATGTACAGGACTTTGTCTCCATTATCGGGGCTACTTTATTCATTCATTTATTTATGCATCTTCTTGTTCCATGTTGGGTTTACAAGCCCCTTTGGGTTTTTCTTCTCTCACCTGCGCAAATTTCTGTATTTATTATATTATATTGTATCACTGTGATTGTATCACTTCTTTTTATACCTGTCTGAATAACCTAAACTAACAAAGCTAACACCCAGGCTCAAAGATTAATTGCACCGTCAACTGCTGAGAGAAAACCTAAACTATTGACATCACTGTTGAGCAACTCACAGCTTTAGTACAGATGAAGAAAGACACCCTCTCTCTCTCTCTCTCTCTCTCTCTCTCTCTAGTATACAGAACTACACCCCTAAGGTGGGTGAGTACGAGACCCACGAGGCCATCCGGAGGGCCTTCAAGGTGTGGGAGAGTGTCACCCCGCTGCATTTCAGGGAGATCCCCTACAGCTACATACGGGACAAGGTGGAGGAGTTCGCCGACATCATGCTCTTCTTCGCCGAGGGTTTCCATGGCGACAGCAGCCCGTTTGATGGGGAGGGAGGTTTCCTGGCGCACGCTTACTTCCCCAGTAATGGCATCGGGGGAGACACCCACTTCGACGCAGCAGAGCCCTGGACTATCGGAAACCGGGATCTGTTAGGTGAGCGCTGGCTCTGATGGGAGGTGTGTCGAAATGAAGGGGATTTTTTTCAGTAATGATTCGATGACAGGAGAAAAGGTTAATTGTTGGGAGTTCCCGTGTTTTTGGGGAGTCAGGAGTCCTTTTTTTGCTTTTGTGAGCAAAACACGAGAGCAGCAACAGGCCCCAACCTGTCCCAATATGTTGTCCTGGGGTTATGTTGATGTTGAAGAAACAGAGAAGTGGTTTATTTTTGGAGTGCAGCAGACACACGGTTTTGATTTAGTCCTGCAGTGTCAGCTAGTCTGAGTCAAAAACATCTTCATGTGACCCGTTGATTTTATTTTGAAATTATTTGTCACTCTAAAATAAGGAAACAGCAGCATTTAAGTAATAATCTGTGAAATAAAAGTCTGTTTCTCTCCATCACCAACTGATTTAACACAACAGTGATTCAACCTCTCGCCAGTTCATGAAAGCGTTTACATTTGTTGCTCTAAAGTGATATGTTATACTTTTCCAGCAGCAGCAACAGCAGTTTGCTTGGAATATAAGAAGAGCTGGGTAGTTAGCATGAGCAGCGACAGCCACTATGGCTGAACAGACAAAGAAAAGAGCGCCACCTAGGAACTCAAACTCCATCAACAGAAAATCCAATGAGAAAGACATCACAGTACTGGACACACTGTTTGATTGACAGGTGATCTCTGGGAAGAGCAGTGCAGAAAGACCACAGCAGTGAGCACTGAGCACCAAAGATGTCACCAAAATAAAACAAATCTTGCACATTACCACTTTAAGTCAACCAATCAGATGTGACTGTTTCTATTTATCACCTAAACATAGAGAAAAGGAAGTGTTGGTGCCCAGAGACAGTCCCCGCCTCTAAAACCCCATGAGTAGCCCCGCCAAAATAAAAACTATGACCAGACTGCGCTTTTAATCCTGAAACATCCGTATTGGTAACGAAGACGTGGTATGTTACAGTTTTAGTCTTGACATTGGCCTGTCCTAGGTAATGATGTGTTCCTGGTGGCTGTGCATGAGCTGGGCCACGCCCTGGGCCTGGAGCACTCCAACGACCCCTCCGCCATCATGGCCCCCTTCTACCAGTGGATGGACACCGAGAACTTCCAGCTTCCCGGCGACGACCGTCGAGGGATACAGCAACTTTACGGTGGGTCAACGCCAAGTCCCTTTCTCTCTGTTCTCCGCTGGATTGGAGATACGCAGGCCTCTCGAGTTCGGGTTAGGGTCTTCTCAAGCCCCTTAATATCATCATCTGTATTTCTCTCATAGGGTCTGAATCGGGACCGCAGCCTCCACACGTGACCCCGCATACGCCTTACCACACCCCCCAGCCCACCCACTCGCCTGACAGGCCTCGCTTCGGCCCCAACATCTGCGAGGGACACTTTGACACCATCGCCATCCTCAGAGGCGAAATGTTTGTCTTCAAGGTAGCCATACCTGGGACTGCTGGATTTATTGATTTGATGGTTTGTTGAACCTGAACAGCACTACAGTAAACGTCCATTGGGCCTTCTCTTTCAGGATAAGTGGTTCTGGCGAGTGCGTAACAACCAAGTGCTGGATGGATACCCCATGCCGATCGGTCACTTCTGGAGGGGCCTGCCCACACATATCAATGCTGCCTTTGAGAGGGAAGACGGGAAATTTGTCTTCTTCAAAGGTAAGCCCTGCTTTGAAAACATTTACGCCATTTCCATTTAGCAGGATAGCAATCACGATCGGAGGCAACTTCCAGGAATTTTCCCCTCACAATTCCCACAACCTCTGTTTCTGTCTCTGCAGGGGACAGGTACTGGGTGTTTATTGAGTCCAATCTGGAGTCCAGTTACCCGAAGAATCTGAAGGAAATGGGCACCGGGCTTCCCAAAGACCGAATAGACGCTGCTCTCTTCTACACCCCCACCGGACAGACATACTACTTCAGAGCAAACAAGTTAGTCACCTTCCCTCTGCGTATGTGTGTGTGTGTATCACATCAACATGTCAAGACAGCTGTGCAGAAGTTTATAAACTGAACCTAAGTAATAGTGAGTCACTCTGACCGAAGGACGTGCTTGAACATTGACCAAATAAGTACAAAACACTCAAAGTCACTCAGCCACTGAGATTGCATTACAACGTTTCTGTGTAAAACGAAAGCATGCATGTTCACCTCACCTCACCTTTCCCCTCTTTCTCACTCTCTCATTCTCTAGGTATTACCGCTTCAATGAACAGTCGCAAACCGTCGATGATGACTATCCAAAATCCATTAGTTTGTGGCAGGGAGTGCCAGAGAACGTCAAGGCTGCCTTCATGAGCAAAGATCAGGGTAAGGGGTGGTGTTTTCTCTCTTACCCTGATATCTTTCTTTTCTTTTGACGGTATGTGATACCTACGCTTACTTCTGATATTTACCTTTCTTTCTCTCGCCCCTCAGCGTACACCTACTTCTACAAAGCCAACAAGTACTGGAAGTTCAACAACCAGATGATGCGCGTGGAGCCGGGATACCCCAAGTCGGCCCTCCGCGACTGGATGGGCTGCCCCAACGAAGACCCCAAGACCGACGGCGGACGAGGCGGAGGGGGCCATGACAAGGACAAGGAAAGGGACAAGGACAAGGAGCGGGAGGATAAGGACAGGACCAGAGATAGAGAGAGGGACAGAGAGAGGGAGACAGAGGTGGAGAAGGAGGTGGAGGAGGACACGGAGGTGATCATCATCGAGGTGGACGAGGAGGGGCGGGGGGGGCGGCGGTGGCGGGGGAGCGGCGGCGGTGGTGGTGCCGCTGCTGCTGCTGGTGTGTGTGATCGTGACGCTGGCGGCCTTGGTGTTCTTCCGTCGGTACGGCACCCCGCGCCGACTCCTCTACTGCCAGCGATCTCTACTGGACAAGGTGTAGGTAGAGGGGGAGGGGAGGGAGGGAGAGAGAGAGAGAGAGAGAGAGAGACAGAGAGAGAAAGTGGAAAGAAATGCTTAGAGATGTAAGGAAGAGCAGGAGAGAAAGATGAAACAAGAGAGAGAAAGAGCCACTGCCAAGCGAAACATTGAAGAGATTCCTTTTGCTCTTTGCTCTCAACCACTCCATCCCACTATTTCTGTACTCGTCCTCTTTTCTTCTTCCCCTCCCTCCCTCTCTTTCTCTCTCTCTCTCTCTTTGTGGTTGTTGACGCCAGCTCATCGCTGTTTGTTTTAGCCTTGTTTTCAGTGTCTTATTTTTAGTTTTGTCGGTGGTCAGTGTTTGTGTCCTCGTGAACTTCGGCTTTGAACCTGCAGCATTCGGCCATCCTAGCATGTTCCTTCGTGTAACAAACAGCGTGTCGATTGTTCTGTTTCTGCCCCCTCGTTAGAGTGCACACACACACACACACACGTGCTGAAACACACACACACACACACACACACACACACACTTGAAATCCACAGTGCCGTAGAGCCAGTATCAGTCATAAAAGGGAAACAAGACATTAGCCTGCGTCCTTATGAAGCATGAAGCACTCCTATCAGAGTCTTTAACATTTCTTTTTCATATCAATGTCTTTAACGATTATTATTATTATTATTATTATTATTATTATCAATGATGTTGTCATTATTATTATGACTATTACTATTGTTGTTGTTGTCCTCCGTGTATAGAATGTTTTTTGTACATTGTCATTAAAAAGTCCTGCTGGACAGTGACATACAGCTTTGAAAGTGGCCTTAATTTTATATTTGGGGACAGTGAATGGGGTGGGGGTTGTGTTTTCTTGAAACTTGACTGTTTTTTTTTTTCTGAATCCATCTCAAATGAAAATAAATCGAAGATCTGAAAATGGCTCCTTTTTGTCATTGTACTTGTTTACAGTTTTGAAATCACGGTGCTGTGTCCTCCATCACGGGTCAGGGGTTATCGGTAGTTTAAAAGCAATGATAATGATACTAATGCTGATGATAATGATGATAATGATCTAGTTTTCTCCATGAGATTGTGCCTGTCTTTTCTCACGCAATTTTTTTTTTACAAAATAAAGTAATTTCAAAAATACTGCCGTGCTTTGATTTTCACTCAGTTTACCACTTTCTCTTTCTAAATTGCTCTTTCTGAAACTGCTTTCAGCTTCATGTGTATCACTCAGCTTAAAGAACGCAGTTATTTTCAGTGATGTTAAACGGCCAGGCCTAACATACCATCCAACTCCCACGTTGCCTCATACCTGCCTGTGTCCACCATACCAATATCCATCCGGGCTTCCCCAGTCTCCCTGGACCTCCAGGTTTCTTGCTCCCCGACCGCACCACTCTGCATCGCTGGGGCTCGGAAACTGGCAGGCCAGAAACTGGGTCGGAAAATACGGACCGAATCCAAGGCTTAAGTAGAAACAGGGATGAGGACGATTGTGTAAACCTGCTGCAGCACACAGCAGGAGAACATATCTCAGCTATAGGGTTGAAGAGAGAGTGTGTGTTCTTGTATTTCTATACTTATGGGGACCGAAGTACAGGAAAGTCCTCCAAAGTGAGGACGTTTTGCAGGTCCCCACTTATTTAAAGGGCTATTTAAAGGTTAGAACTAGAAGTAGAATTAGGTTAGGATAAAGGTTAGTAATAGGACTTGGGTTTAGGGTTAATGTTATAATTGAGATTAGGGTAATGGTGAATGTTTCGGCATGTAGTGGAGGGGGTGATCGTTAGAGTAATACAGGATTAGTAATGCATATGGATTTGCGTGTATATGTGCATTTGCTCGCATGCGCGTTTGCAGCTGCGTGCAACTGCTAAGGTCTTTATTTGTGCATGGGTGTATGTGCGCACACCCATGCGCCAATAAAAGCCAGTGATCAAACAGCAAGCGAAGGCGTCTCCCCATTCCCACTTAATGACCCCACTAATAAACAGCTGCCATGCCAGTATAAGGCATGAAGACCACTGGGAGAGACAGGGGGAGGGAGGGGGGAGACGAGGTTAGTGACTCCATCATATGTTATGATTACAGCAACGGGCTTTAGGTAATTAAGATGATGAGGTATTTTCCTATTGTGCTAAAATGATTTTAGGGCGCCCATTTGTTTCCATTTTGCTGCAGTATGTTGCGGGCCGGGGAGAAAGTCACGAGGCTTGGGGGGAGGAGAAGGAGAAGGAGGGGTGAGGAGGGTTAAGTCACATATGTAGGCCAGAGATGGAGCAGAATTCCATGAGCAACATCTGGAATTCCAACTGCATCTCGAGGGCCAGACGCACAGCGGGACACGGGAGTGGGGTGGGGGGAGTTCGGGGTGGGGGTGTTTAATTGGCCGTTACAACCATCAAGGTCAAAACTAACTTTTTGTGAATAATCACTTGTTTTTTCCCCCACCTTGCTTTTCAGCGTTTGGCGCGTTTTGTGCGCGCGCGCGTGCGTACCCCCCGAAGCATTTTAACTGCCACACCGAGTGTGTTTTCCGTGCTTTGCTCATCCCCGTGACCCGCGTGCGTATGTCAGACATGTAGCTATGTGTCACTATTTGATGTTTTCTGTGTTCTGTCTTACCCAGCTGATTCTGCAGAACGAAAACAACAGCCTCAGCATATTCCTTCCCCACAGCTCCTCTCTTTCTCTCTGTGTAACCGGAGAACTTTTCCTCACTGTCTGTGAAATGACTCACTTTTCTTTTTTTCTTTCTTCACGAAAGCCCAACAAAGACCACGCCACAATGCCTTGTTTCCACTTTTCTCTCCCTTCATAATAAATGAAACGTTTGTAATACTTAGTAGTCTTCTTTGTGTCTTCTTATGAAACGTCTATATCACGGTATACTCTTTCCCATCCATGCCAACCGCCTCATATCAACCCCACTAATCTCAGCACAGCCTCTCTCTCAGTCTGAATTACATTCTACTCAACAAACTTTATTGACACGTTCCTCTCTGTGCTGGACACTTCCTGTGGCTGCTTCAGTCAGGCTGAACATTTACAAGTCCTATTCCCACCTATTGTGTCACATAATGGCCAAGCCGAATGTTGTATCATAGTTGCACGACCAAACCAGAGTGAATGACAGGTTGCAGTCTGCCTGGTAACGACGACGTGGGATGATGGAAAGGGGCGGGTCTTAAGGGAATTGGTATGTGGCTATATAGGTTACACATGGTTTTCATTTGCAACAGTGGAGGCTCTGCCACATCCTGCACCGAGCACTAATACAACAAACAGGAAAGGAGGGCTCGCCATCATCTGTGTTCTCTGTAGTCATACGCACACACACACACGCACACGCACACGCACAGATCAGGCGCTCATGCTCCTTTGCCCAGTTCACTCATATTTCCAATACAAATTGTTGAGCTTTATCTGAACTTAAACAGGGTATGTATATATTTTACCATCTCTCTCTCTCTCTCTCTCTCTCTCACACACACACATACACACAGCCATTTTCTGGAATAATACCTAATATTCCCTTTGTCTTAAACGTTGTGTGCCAATGTCTAGACATGGAAAAAAACTCTTCCTCATCAGTTATAAATAATGTGTGTGTGTGTGTGTGTGTGTGTGTGTGTGTGTGTGCCCTAGATGTGCTAATCTCCCTTTCCCCCTTTCCTCATATATGTCACCAACTGTTTGGTTTCTGATCTTTCACTTTGTTTTCTTAGCCGTGTGTGTTTTGCCAGCCCCCACCCCCACCCCGTGCTGAATCTGCACACTGCTATCAGTTTAAAGCTGCATGGCTGTGCTTTTGCTGCGCTTTACACAATGTCTGCACTTTGAATTGGGTGTGGTGCAGTGGGAGTTGTCTTTTCTTTATGGCTAGAGAGGTATTGTGTGGGTGAAAATAATACAGGTGCAAGGAAGTTGAACAATCAACATTTTAACCTCATTAGCTGCTTTTTTTTTTTTTTTTTTTACCCCTGTTGCATATGGTTTAGTTTCCCAAGCCAAGCAGGAAAAGACTTCGCTCACAGGACATGCTGATTCAGGACTAGCCCCCCCCCCCCTCTACCCGGCTCCAAGCCTAGCTACCCTCACTCTGACCCAGGCATATCCGCGAGGAAACCCCCCCCCTCCTCTGCTTCGCTCAGGGGGCTTGGTCAGGATAGTGGGCACGTTTCATCTGGCGACTAAATATATAACCGTCTCGATGCTTGAGACCACAAGAGAGAAACAGCGAGACCCCATACCCCCCCCCCCCCTTTACTCTTCCTCCATCTCTCTCTTTGTTAATGATATGATACAACCTCATGCTCGGTTTCTCTCTCTCTCTCTCTCCCACCGCCTCTTCAACTCCACAGGCCACATCTGGTTTCCATAAGCACATGCATGTCATCACAAAGAAAAGGAGGGGAGGAGTGGGGGAGGAGTGTGGGGGAGGGTGTGTATATATCAAGGGAAGTTTGGCGAACCTTTAGGAGCGCTGAGGACCAACTGTCAAGGTATCGCTGTCTTTCATCACTGCTCACGAGTGTTTGACAGAGTCATGACAGGGGCCGGCTTCCCATCAGTAAAGAATAAAGGAAAATGGATGAGAGAAAGAAAGTGTGTGTGTGTGTGTGTGTGTGTAAGAGGGAGCAGAGCTGAGGGAAACCATGGGCAAATAGGATACAGACAGAGCATGACATTTTTTTTTAAAGTAAAGCGAGATGTGCGGGGCAAGTTCAGAAGGGCCACATCAGAGGGTTGAAAGCAGAGCTCAGTGGGCCTCTCTGCTGAGCTCCTAAGAGCACTGGACATAAAAACCCTATTTGGTTTCACCGAGGAGGGGAGGGGAGGGGAGGGGAGGGGGGTGGTGGAGAGGGGGAGACTGCTTACAGGGCCAAAAACCTTTTTGTTTTTACTGCCCACTCATCAACACAGCCAGCAGGCCTTGCTCAGCTGACTGGCTGGTCATGGAAACCTCACCCTTGACCTGAGCTGTACCCCCAGATGCAGGTGGGCTGCGGCGGTTCTCCAGCGGTCACTGTCGCGGTTCTATGAGACCCACAACTGTAGACACATTGCTTTGAGTCCTTTCCCAGACTAGAGATTTGCTGGGTTCATGGATCTTAACCAAGTCTGGCGTCCCACAGGGCTGAGCTGGCCAACGCCGTCTGACCTGAGTGCCCTTCCTCGCGGTGATGTCCTGGAGAGAACTCTGCTCGGCCTGTGTTAAGGTCTTTGTCCGAATTCGCTGGCACTTTTAAAAAAAAATTTTTTAAGAAAAGTAATTGCCACCATTTCTTAGGCTCATACTGTCGTTTCGCCTGCCTGCCCCCTTTCACCCCAGTCCCCCTATTTTGCTTGCACAGAAACACCCTCACTCTCCTCCATGGCAAGAGATTCAATCATCAGTAACTTTCCATGCGCCCCATGTTGCCCTACAGTTACTTTAACAGTTAACTTATCTTCAAAGGGTCCAACTCCTTGGCCATGCACAGACACTCCAGATCCTCCTTCACAAAGAGGGGAGGATCAAGATAACCTGTGGGTTGCTAAACAGTCTCTGGCGATCAAAGACGCCACACAAGTGAGATCTTTCTCCGGCACCCTTATACCTGCCAGGTTGCTCTACTTAGAAAATTGCTCTTGGGTTGCCAGAGACGTGCCAGGGTGAAGGATTCACTGGGCCTTGCAGAGTCCAGCCACACACACACACACAGAGTTAGAGTTGCATCAGGGCACAAAAATGTTCTGCTCAGCGACCATGGGGCTGTAATTACATAGCAGCACTGCTGAGCTCTGCAGGATGAACGTCAAGATCGAGGAGATGGCACAAGGGAATAGGAGAGGGCGAGAGCAGTCCATGTACAATAGGCTGAAGAAAGAGAGGAAGGGTGGATAATAGCAATAGATGGGTGGAGATTGGGTCAACGCTTGTGAATGGGACGGGAGGAAAACAAGATGGGGAGATTGTTTCATGAAAAATTCCCTCGCCCAGTCACCCTGATATTAAGTGATAGGAGAGAAAGCAGAGAAACACACTGCCTAAACAAATGTAGGCCAAGTTTATCCTGACTATGGCACTCTTCTCTTACAATGTAAACCATCCGGAGAAAGTTTCCTCCTGCATTACGTCATGACGGAGCTGAGCTCCAGTGTTGTGCATCTCTGACACCTTGTGGACTGGAAGTGTTACCGCAGAGGACTTTCAAATACAATCCCGTCTCTCACCAACTTTAGCTTGAACTAAGCTACGGCTCAAACTCCCTAATGCAGGGGTGTCTAATCATGTGCCATGGAGGGCTGAGAGTATGCAGGTTTTCACGCCAACCAAAGACTACACCTGGTGATTTCACTGATTAGTCCCTCCTCTCTGGTTGAAGGTGTGATAACCGGTGAAATCACCTGGTGTTGTCTTTGGCTGGAGTGAAAACCTGCATACTCTCGGCCCTCCATGGCACATGATTGGACACCACTGCCCTAATGGATGTGATGCAGCGGAAGCCACAACCTCTGTTAACATAGAAAATGTTACAGGAAGGGGAAGTAGGATGTTTTTGAGCAGCTTTGCTTGCTCTTCCTAGTCAGTGAATGAATCATCGTGCCAACTACAGTACATCTCTTATGAGAATTTAACATTAAAGCTAGCCAGACGCAACCCAATTACAAATTTGTTGCACAAGGTTAGCACACCGTAAGAGTAACCCTCTTCCAGTGTGTTCATTAAATACACACAGTCACATTCATAAGATATGGTGAAACGCAGCAAGATATGCTGGGTAGTGCATCAAGGAAACTTCATCTAGTCCTGTTCAAGGTAAAACTCTCCAACCGTCCCCTCAAGACAAAATGACCAGTGGACCGATTGTGCCAAGGCACCGGCTACATGCCCCATCTGCTGGGGGTATGGAAGAGAAATGGCACAATAATGTCAAACTTCAATTTTTATTATTTGTACATTCACCACTTACAGGCGTACTCAAAAAAAGAAAAGAAAAACAAAAAAAGCATAAACCTTTATACTAAAATGATAAAATAATGATTAAAAAACAAATATTAAAACCATCAGTGAGAAAACTCAATGCAACCTCCCCTCTCGGGCCTGTATTGACACTACAGGGTGAGAGAATCGGAGGAAGAGGAATAAAAGGATGGAGGAAGAAGAGAATCGAGAAAAAAAAAATAAAACCTGTGTCACGGCTGACAGACAAGGATAATCTCCCACAGAGACCAGTCTCATCCCATCAACTAAACAGAGGGAGAGAGGAACACTGCATCACCTTAGTAGTTCGTCCACACCTGTCCAAAAATACCTCTAAGCTGCCTCATTTACAGACTTGGATCTTGAGCAATTTCATACGTCTGCACAAAATGCCAAAGACACCTATCCAATATTTTCAGATCAATGCAAGCCTCTGAGCAGAGGGCCAGATTTTCTCTCTAGGCAGGGCTGGCAATAAAAGCCTTTGACTGCATGCAGTAACAAATGGATTCCTCACTGAAATCACAGAGCTGTTAAAAACACTGAAGGCGGCAACAATTGATTTCAAGTTGTGATCGGCACCTACACTGTGGGGCTACAGGGGGGAGAAATTAAAAATGACCCGGCGTGCCGTTCTGCTATGCTGTCGAGACAAATTAAAAACACAAGAAAAACAGAGGCAAATGGAAAAAGAAAATATATCAAACTCGGACAGGAGCGAGATGTATAGCACTCTGGGAGCGAACACTGCAAAAAATCATGGTCCCCTAAAAGCATATGACTGTGTGTATGTGCTTTTAAAAAAAAGGTGACAATCTCAGATGGTGACTACATCAGTTGGTCCTCTGTTGGGTCTTAGTTGTAACAAAGTACATGTAGTGACAAAGGAGGGGGGACGAGGGGGCGGTCTTTAGGACAGTTCCATCAGCTGATTGGGCGCTAGCGCCGCCTATCTCGCGGGTCGCTGCGGCTGCGAGAGCGCCTGCCCCCGCCTGCTCCGCTGCCCCCCGGCCTACGGTAGCCATCCCTGCGTTTGTCGTTCTCTCTATCCCTGTCTCTGTCTCTCCCTCGGTCTCGGTCTCTGTCCCTCTCTCTGTCCTTGTCCTTCTCTGCCCCGCCTCGGTCTCCGGTTGCGCCGCCTCCAGCTTTCATCCTCTCCTTGTGCTCTTCCTCCTTTTTCTTCTCCTCTTCCTCCTCCTGTTCCTTCCTCCGTTTCTCACGCTCCTTCGTGCGTTCTGCTCTGGCAGCTTCCCGTTGGACAAACTGAAAAAAGGAGGAACATGCTCAACGTGAGGATTATTAATAAAAACATCTGAGACAAACATGGTTTGCATTTGTCGATGCCCAATTATTTTGATTATTTTAAAGAAACAATCAATTTGTTTGCGTCTCACCTGCTCGTCTGTGAGAGGGAGCCAGTATATACAAGGAGCTGCTTTAGTTTTGCGGAACAGGTCATCCAGCAGCTTAGCAGGGGGCTCCTCGGCTGCTTTCTCTGCCAAAAAAGGACAACATTAACAAGCAAGCAATAGCAAGTAAAAGCATTTTGCCTCATTGTGCACACTCAGGCCTCTTGAATTTCATGCCATCATCTCTTACCCTTCTTGTCGGTTTTCTTCTCCTTACTCTTCCCCCTCTCCTTGCGTCGCTTCTCTCTGGAGCGCGACCTCCGGGGACCTCCCTCCCGCTCCTCTTCGGGTTTTCCAAACTCTCTGACCTTGTCGCGGTCCCACTCCCGCTCCGCTCGGGCCCTCTCCCTGCGCTCCATCTCGCGCTCCCGCTCAGCCCACTGGTCTCGCTCGGGGAGGAGGGAGGGCAGGCCCGACGTCCGACCGCGGGCAGTCCCAGGCACCTGGTCCTCTGCTGCGGGTCTGTCGGCTGTGCCCAGGCCTTTGTGGAAGTCCAACTGCCAAGCACAGATGCACTCAGGTTAGTGTGGGCTCAGTATTGATGGAATTGAGACAAACACTGACAACTACAAGGTCTAACCTCATCCTGCTGGCAGAAGTCCACACTAAGGACTTTGGGGTTGCTCTGAGGCCATTTCACACCATGTAGAGCCGCCCGGGTGGCCACCGCCTCCTCTGAGCTGGAGTACTACAAACACAGAGGGGAATAGAGAGCCATGAGCTATACAAAGAAGCAACAATCTTAGATTAGAGAAAGCCTGTGGGGTCAGAATCACAGGATCCTGCAGACCCACTCTAAAGATTGCCTGTGGTGACTTACAGTGACGTAGCAGTGAGACTTGATCTTGTCAATCCAGAAGCCCTCCTCCAGCAGGGTGCCAGTTCTACCCAGCAGCTCCTTAAGTTGGCCAAGAGTGAATGGCCTCACCTGAACAACACAATAGAAATATAATAATGACATTGAATTGTAGAACACAGCCTAGACTGTGGAACGACCCAAAGAGTGCTGTCCAAGGATCTCGCGCTGCACTTGGGTTCACAGTAGCTAGCTAACTGCAAGTTGGATATACTCTGACGAGACATGACAAAATAAAAGTATGGGTCACAGTTTGCAGTTGATTAAAAGACAAAAAAAAAACTAGACGCATAACACCTTTCTCTCAGTACTCTCAGCCATTAGATACAAAGCTATTCCTCTCCAAAACCATCAACAGTACCACCAGTGACTACACAGTTTGCACTGACTGTAATCTGTGCTCGCACAAATACAAATACAGCTAAATGGTATACAGTCCCCTCCCAAACTATTGGAACGGCGAGGCCAATTCCTTTATTTTTGCTATATACTGAAAACATTTAAATTTTACATCAAAAGATGAATATGAGACAATAGATCAGCATTTCAGCTTTTATAGGGTTGAAGTCTGGAGATTGACTTGGCCAGTCTAAAACCTTCCACTTTTTGCCCCTGATGAACTCCTTGGTTGTTTTTGCAGTATGTTTAGGGTCGTTGTCTTGTTGCATGATGAAGGTCCTCCCTATCAGTTTAGATACATTTCTCTTTAAATAGGCAGACAAAACAGGCAAAACCCACAGCTGAAACTGAGAGTTGACATTCAGAGCTATTTATTGTTTGAATAATCTATGTAATAGGACACACCTGGACAACGAGACACCTGTCAGTCACATGTTCCAATCATTTTGCTCAATTGAAAAATGGGTTGGTTCAAACAAAATGTTTAACACATCTAGATGTAAAAACCTGGAAATACAAGCTTAAATGCTGATCTATCCTCACATATAAATCTTTTGATGTCAAACCCATAGTAAAAACAAAGGAATTGGCCTGCGCCGTTCCAATAGTTTTGGAGGGGACTGTACAGTGAAGCTTCTAGTGACCATGCAAGGCAGAACAGAGTATTCTCTCACCAGGTTGCACACATGGACAATCGCTGAGATTTTGCCGCGGGGAGGCGAGGGCTGCCGGGCCGTGCGGACTGGGTCATCGATGGTGATGGACACACCCGACTTCTGCTGACTGATGGAACGACGGATGAGGGTGTCGCTGGGGGTTACTGGGACATTAAGAGGAAGGAAGAAGAGTCAACATAGTATCTCTGTTATTAAAGCAAAACAAGTCTAGTCAGTTGAACAGAAAAATTAAAGGGATCATTAAACATGGTATTCATGTCCTCTTCGCATTCCACAAAACACGTGATTTTCATGTCTTCCCTTTCAACATATGTAGATGTATTATGCTTTTGTTACATGCAACTTTGAAACGTGTGTTTATGGAAGGTTAATCCACACATCAGCTCAAATATCCATTTTCAAACAATAGCAAAAGTGCTTTGGATCTAATGGCATAGATGGAGGCTGTCTAGTAATGGATCTATTACCAGTGTTCATCTCCACATCATGGCTGCTATCTGAAGGCGATTGGGTTTCCATGGCACCAGGAAATGAGCTGTCTATCTTCTCCTCGTGGGCTTGAGTACCCTCTCCGTCTCCCCTCAGGTCATCCTCCTCCAAGTCCTCACGTCTGTTCCTCTTGGCCTCCTTCTGGCCGTTCTCCTGGCTCTCCGAGTGGACCACCTCCAGTGGAAAGAAGGCATCAACAAGAGTGATTCTTTATTGCCAAGGGAGATACCTTGCAGTCTCCTGAAGACCACTTTTATTTTACAGTATAGACAGTTCCTAACCTATGTCATTCATTCCAAAAACGTTATGAGCTGTGGGCCAACCTGTGTGACAGTGCGTCGGATCTGGAGGTCCTGGTCAGGGCGCTCCCTCTCCTCGTCCTCAGCCCCAGAGAGGACAGCTTCTTCTGGATGTAGGTCCACCACCGCCTCCTGGCCTAGACTCGGCCGGATGTCTGGGATCAGAGACTGGGGGGAGGACAAAGATTACAGACAATGCGCTTGGTTTCATTCAACACAGAATAATGAGGTGTTACGAATGATTCACAGTGCATCTGCGCATCCATCAAAAACACTATTTCCAGCAGCCGCACAGTATTTTGAGGCTGTAGATACCTTGAGTGAATCTGTGGTGATGCTGATGGAAGGTTTCTTGGCAGTGACGGCTGTGCTGGAGCCCCATCTCCTCTTGCGTCCGGCTGCAGCCCCAGACTCCTGCTCCACCTCTGCACTGCCAGCGCCCGGAGACGCCTTGCTGCCTGCTGAAAGAGAGAAAAAAAGAAAAGAAGAGCTTTGGATCCACAATCACCAAGACACATGGCGGATACAAGCATGCATGCACTCACAAATCCATGCACAAAAGACAGTCCATTGGCCACAACATAACACAACATATGCTCCAGTGAATGGGTTGTGTAGGGCCAGGATCATGACATTTACATCTATAAAGCCCATATCAATATGCATTTACTAACATCAACATACACACCTACGATATAAATAATGTAAAAGGCCACTATAATAAAAAGGTATGGAATCAAGAGCAACACTGATGGACAAACATAAGAGGCAGGGTAAGCGGAGCACATATCGGGAAGGTGTACTCACTGCCTAGGGAGATCTTACGAGCTGTGAAGGCCTTAGGTGTCTGAAACAGAAGGAGATAAGAACAACCCCAAGGTACAGGGGGGAGGTGAGAGGCAGACACCATGGGGGGGAGACAAGGGGTCAAGGACAGGTTGGAGGAAAGGTAGAACGATAACAGAGAGAGGGACAAGTAGGGGCTGAGAGTGAATGATAGAAACTGCTATCCAAGGTCATTTTCCAATTCAAGCTTATTGATGGCAGTAAGCCATTTTCTCTGGTTCTATATTGGTAGGAAACATGCCTTATTTGTGAGTCTGTAGTAAGTTGTCGTTGCAGTCTCTATCAAACACAAACAAAGAATGTGATGGCAGTACTGCAGTTTAAATTCCAAAGTCAAAAATGTAAATCATAATTTTAAAGCTTCATGTCCGAATAGGCTCATGGACTACGATTACTTTCTAAGAAATGGACGTCTAATCTGATTTAAGATTATAAAAACAGAAGATAGTCTAGAACCATCTTTGATCAAAACTGCAGTAGCCATGAATAAGGTAAACATTTCCCAAAATTCCCCCAATATAGGCTACAAGGGGTCTGACTGAAAACTAAGCATTTAATTAATTCTGTGTGGAAAATAATATTGAGAAAACAACTACTTATTCCCTGGTACCACTGACACCTGATCCTTACTGGGTCGGATATCTGTATCTAGGCAACAATGGTCCAATCAAAGGTGGCCGAGATGTTTGGGCTGAAATCTGAAAGCTGGTTGGCTGGCAGGATGGGTTCGATAGTTCATTGGGGTAGGGGCTTGAAAATGCTTTTGGTCAATGAAGTCGTCCTCAATCTTTGGGCTTCAGTCCTTTTAAAATAGCAGGCTCTTCATCACAACAGATAATCATGATTAAGTCCAACTAGATGAAGACCGGATAATGAATGCTTGCTCAATAGTCACTGTACACACAAATCCAGAAACTTCTATTTTAATGTCCACAGGAAGTTCATTGTGAAGAGTCACGAAGTAGCAAAACTCTGGTGGTGGCTGTGGTAGTAAGGGACCCAAACAGCAAGTGCCCTCTTTAGCCAAAAATAAAACCTGCTAAGGGCCATCGGAAGTCCAGATAAATGCTTACAGCGTTTGGAAATTCACTTTGTATCCAAGTGGAAGCATTTGCTCCAGAGATTCATTTGGATCGGACGAGATTAAGAAAATCCAAAATGTCTTTTTTTCCAAGCATCTTGCAGTCCAGCAACCACATTAACAGCATGAGGTCCACTGTGCACCACATTCCTCTGTAACTTTTATTGTTGGGTGAAAAATGTCCTTAAGTGAAGCCATCTGAAAACCAGTCTTTAGGGTAATGTGAGTGCACGCCCTCGCCTCTTCAGCTTGATAGTGAGGGCGCAAGGCCAGATAAGTGGCTAACAAGCTAAGAGAGACAGGTGGGCCACGTTGACTAGCCATATCCTTCTCTGAAACCTTTAGTCCCATCAATAGCTCGTCGGCCATCTGCAGGACAATGAGGCGGCCTTTGTTGCCAGGGCTGTCCCTCTGCAGTGCAGCCTCGGGGGCCTATCTGTGGTCAACCCAGGTTTCTTGGGGACAGTGGAACAGGTGCAGCAGTAGTAGTAGTGGCAGAAGTAGTATGCAGGTACCATTAGGGGCAATGGAAGAGGCATGAGCACCTTTATAACAAAGCAATCAATTGGGTTTTAAACATCAGCCACAATGAGAAAATACCCATGCTGTTCCTGCCTGAGGCAGTGCCAGCAAAGGTTTTAAAAACACAGCCAAATCCAAAATTTCTTGTCCTATATACATTCTACAGCTTGTGAAAAAGGGGTCAGTAAGTCATCAAATGGAAACATAAAAAAATGTAAATCTACAGGAAAAAAAAGCCAACTTCATTTATAATAGATAAAAGGTATTTCAATGAGCTCAGGTCTAATGTATTCAGTCTAAAAAAATAAATCCTAGTTTCAACTGTGAATGAAAATAATGTGAAATAAAGGCTCAAATGGGGTGGGTCATCTCAGTCCTCAGCCAGTGACTGTGGAGAGCCTTGAAGACCAAGATGGTCCAGAGTTATTCAGTTGCCTTACCTCGTCGCTGGTCTCAGGAAGCTTCTCAGGCTCTGCCATGGCAGTCTCCTTCAACTCCCTGCAAGGGGTCAAAGGTACATGACAAGAGGGAAGGAGGGCACAGATAAGTGAAAATTGGGGGGGGGTGGAGGAGGAAACAAAAAGTGCATTTGCATTCAGCACCGAGACAACAGAATACTAGAAATAGGAAAGAAACAACAACTGGAAACTAAACTGATATTTAAAAAAAACAAAACGAATATAACACAGGGTGTCTCCGGCTTCCAGCAAATTAAATATACTAGTTGAAGAACCTTTAAACCCACGTAAAATGAACTTCAAGTCCAATTTCACCACAAGAATGTGAAAAGTGAGAAATACGAAAAATAAAAATACAGGTCTGTGAGGGGGTTGATTTAGTGCACCAAAATAACATGGACGTTCTTCAGTTTCCTGACACTATACTGAAAAATCAATAGGAGAAAACAATCCACTGGGATTAATATCTGACTACTACAACACAAACGGCAGCCAGGTGATGCTAAAATAAGTGCGCCATTCACGCTGTAGGTCTCATTGAATACAGTCACGCTGTCATTTCCCGGTAGCGTTAATGTCAAGGCTTTCAATTAAGGACGAGGCACTGAGTCGACGAGAGAAGGTAAGGGATGCAGACACCGCAGTCCCTCTCCGACCTGCTCCGTTCATTCAGACGGAGCGACACAACGCCTGACGAATGCGCGCACACACGCGGCACGTTCCCGTGTCGCTCTCATGCGCGCACACGTGCGCACGTTCCCGTGTCGCTCTCATATTAACTTGGGGGTACTTCGTTACAAAGTCAAACGGGCAACGGTGTCCGGCTAAAACGGAGCCCGCTGGCTGCTACTGCTGCTAAAAAAAAGACTGCGTAGCGACGAGGCACCTCTCGCCCCTCTCTCCTACCTTCCTCTCACCAGAGTCTATTTCTCTCTGGTCGCATTCCTGCCCGCAGCGGTTGTCTAACAAAACCTGGCCTGTACAAAGCGACGGTGCCTCGCGTGCCGTTCCGTTCAGCCTCTGGATGCAACAATAGTCTAACATCGGCCGCTACAGCCATGCACGCAGCACAGCCATGTTGCTGCCAAAGAAAAAATGATCAAGCAAAAAAAGGACCCGCATCTCCTCAGCCACACCGGCTTCAAGGCAGTCTCATCAATCGCCTGATGGGAAATTCAATAAAATGATATTCTCACATAAACACCGCTTGACCACGACTGTATTTACAACGCACACAGGTGTTAATTTCCCTGGTTGTAAATATGAAATGGAATTATTAAAGATGTGGCGTGAATATTAAAATAGCTCTAACACAAAAACAAGCGCGACAACTTTAGCTTGCTATATACACACACTGGATGTGGCTAATGAGTAAAACACATCTAAATTATATAAATCATGGTCGATGTTATTCAAGTGAGTCACATTTGAATAAAGCACTTCATACATACACATCACAGACTGTGATATGTTAGCACTGGTCATAATACCACAAGAAAGGGTCAAATTAACGTGATCCATGTGGTTATTTTGTTCATGGCAAACTACTTCCCTTGCCTCAAATCTGTCAGTCAGTGGTTGCTTTCTCTATTCAATGTTCAACTGGTTGGCCTCTGGGCCAAAACCCAGATAGCCTGGGACAGTCTGGCACACAAGGATCATAACAATGGACAACACATGCAGTGCTAAGCATGACTTGACAGCATAGTAGTGTTTAGATGGCACTTGGAATCCCTCTTCCATCCTCAGGATGAGAATATATTATGATCTCTTGATTCCTTCCTCTATTTTATTACATATTACCTACACTTGATCATGCGTCATATTGTTTACTATTTACTCCCACAGTTCATCTTTACTGGTCCTGATGCGTCACATGCATCCAGTAGCCCAGTCTGATCATTTTCTATCATCACACACTTTCTTGGCACTTTTCAGCATAGTTAAAAAGGCTTTAACATGTATGTGTGTGTGTGTCTGCATCCTATGTTTTCACAATTTTATTCAGACTGAAACGCCAAGACTAAAACCCAGACCTTTGTTTGTCTTTCTTTTCCTCCTGTCCTTCGCTGTCCTTTCTCCTCAGTTTCTTCTCTTCTCCAGCAGGCGCTTCAAAGAATTGTTTCTGGTGATTTAAAAGGTTGGTAATGGTATTAGGTCAGGAAAGTATATCTGCCACAGTTGAAGAAGCAGTTCAAATAATAACCCCAAGACATTGAGAGACAAATGTAAAGCAATCCTGAAAATGTATGTAGCATAATGCTTAACCTTCAGGTAAAATAATTTAGATAATTTGAAATAAATCAAGATTGATGCATATGGATGTCCCGTCAGGTGACAGGCCTTAGAGTGTATTGTGGTGTGTTAACTTAAAAGCAGCTGACCTTGCTGTGGCTAGCGCCATCAACAGTCATGTCATTCTCCTCTACAGGCATCCCCCTTTTGCGGAGCGAGGATTTTGGGGTGTCTGTTGAATCCTCAACGTGGGCCTCAACTGTCACCCTGTGCTGAGGTGAGCGATCGCTCTTGAGATTCCCCTCCTGAGCGAGAGAGAGAGAACAGTGCTTAGTCAGGGTTGCTACACCGTTTTGCTAATCAAATTCCATGACTTTTCCAAGACTGTCCCATGACATATAGCGCATTTCTGACCAATATTTGTCAGAGTCCATGTTGC
The DNA here is from genome assembly GCA_034670405.1 of Hoplostethus atlanticus. Classification (NCBI taxonomy): domain Eukaryota; kingdom Metazoa; phylum Chordata; class Actinopteri; order Trachichthyiformes; family Trachichthyidae; genus Hoplostethus; species Hoplostethus atlanticus. The sequence goes on from JAXDDX010000034.1 coordinate 3,113,328, forward strand.
AAATGTCACATTTGTTTTATGTTGAATATGTGATCTGAATGTCCCAGGTCTTATTCCTGGCTACAACTATCACTTAGGACCAATATTATCAGGACGTTTCTGATTTGGGTTTTTATTCCTCAAAAGGGAAGTGGATCAACAAGCAGCCGATCTCAACATTAAACATTTCACTGGTTGGGAAAAAATATAATACAGTTACATGACGTTTAGATAACTATATGCATGTTTCCATAACTTTTCTAGGCCTTTAAAAACCACACATAATATAAAAATATTATCAATCAAACAGACAGGAATGATTGAATAGTGGGAATTTTTAAAAATATCCTTTCATTCTTAAATTTTGCTGCAATAAAAGTAGCGTTTGAATTTCCTGGACTGGCATTGTGCAGCAACACAAGAGATCAGGACCCGCCATTAGAAATGAAGGGGAGTGAACAAACTGACATCACCAAAAAAACAGTTGTCAGTCCTCTGAACTGAAAAAAATAACCTGTACCCTTCTAGCACTGGAGGTGGAGCGGTTTTTCTCCTGGGAAGATGAGGACGAGCCTGAGGACCCAGATGAAGAGGACCCGGAGTCGGAATCTGAGGAAGAGGAATTGTTTGAAGAGGACCTTTGTCTCCCTCCTTTGTCTTCCTTCTTTGCATCCCTTCCCCTCTGGAGCGCCGCCCCCGTCGGGCTTGAGGGGGCCTTCCCTTCATCCACCTCCTTTGCTTTTTTGGTCGACTCTTCAGCAGCCTGTTGCTCCATCAAATCTGCTTGGGCTTTGTCCTCTGACGCGAGGCTTACAGCCTTTTCTTCTTGAGGACTCTGGACCAGTGTGGTAACGACGGCGGTCTCCCTCTCGGGCCGGGTCCCCACAGAACCATGCGGCCCAGAAAGACCTTCCCGCCTTGCGTGCACCTGTGGATCTTCCCGTTCAGCAGAGGCTTGGCTTCCTTCCTGCTCTTGAGCCCCAACTTTGGTGGGGGAAGTGAGGGGCGAGGCCTGAGGCTGGGGGCTGTCGGAGAAGGTACGGGGCCGCTTGATAACCATGGTGGTGGAAGATGTGGACTGAACTGGGGAGTTCCTGAAAAAGCGGAACTTCTTGAATGGGGACTGGGACAGCGGAGGCGTGGCCTGAGTTGGTGACATGGATGAGCTGTCCCTCTGGCTGCCCTCCTGTTCTCCTGCTTCTGTCGCCACTTTTCTATCTGGTCCTGTGGAGAGGGGGGGAGGAGTGGGCAGGGGGGTGAGACCAATCTCACGGCCACGTTTGGACGGAGGGAGGTGACTCTCCCTCTCCCTTTTAGCCACCTGAGCTCTCTCTTTCTCCTGCTCCTCCTTTTCTTTCTGCATGGCTTTCTCCTGCTGTAAAGCCTTCTCCTTCTCCAATCTTTCCTGTTCAAGAGCTTTTTCCCTCTCTTTCTCCAAGGCTCTCTCCCTCTCCTTCCTCTCTTGCTCCAAGGCCCTCTCCTTCCTCTCTTTCTCCAAGGCTCTCTCCCTCTCGAGTCTCTCCTGCTCTTGAGCTTGCTCTCTCTCCAGCCTTTCTTGCTCTAAAGCCTTTTCTTTCCTCTCCTTCTCAGCTTTCTCCTTCTCCACCCGCTCCCGTTCCAAAGCCGCCTCTCTCTCGGCTTTCTCTTTTTCCTCCTTCTCTCGCGCCAAGGCCTTTTCTCTCTCTATCCTTTCGTGCTCCAAGGCTTTCTCTCTTTCTATCCTCTCTTTCTCCTTCCTCTGTTGCTCCAGCCTCTCTTGCTCTAAGACTCTCACCCTCTCTATCCTCTCTTGCTCTAGGGCTCTCTCCCTCTCTAAGGCTCTCTCTCTCTCCATCCTCTCTTTCTGCTCCCTTTCTCGTGCCAAAGCCTTTTCCCTTTCCAACCTCTCTTGCTCCAAAGCATTTTCTCTTTCAATCCTCTCCTTCTCCTTTCTCTCTGCCTCCAAAGCTCTTTCCCTCTCTAACCTCTCTTGCTCAAGAGCCTTCTCTCTCTCCTGCCGTTCCAGCTCCAAAGCCTTAGCCCTTTCTAGTTCCATGGCTCTCTCTTTTTCTTCTCTCTCTCGTTGCAAAGCCTTTTCCCTCTCCTCTCTTTGTCTCTGCAGAGCTCGTTCTTGCTCCAGAGCTCTCTGTCTTTCAAGCTCCTTCTCCCTCTCCAGCTCGAGCGCCCTCTGTCTTGCTAGGGCTTGCTCTTGCTCTTCCCTCTCTTTAGCCAATGCACGCTCTCTCTCCTCCCTTTCTCGTTCCAGAGCTAGTTCCCTCTCTCGCTGCAAGGCTTTCTCCCTCTCCTCTCTTTCTAAGGCCTGCTCTCGCTCTATTCTCTCTCGCTCCAAAGCTCGCTCTCTTTCCTCTTTCTCCCGTGTAAGAGCTCTTTGTCGCTCTTCCTCCATTGCCCGCTCTTGCTCGTGTATTCTCTGCCTCTCTTGTCTTTCCAGCTCCAGGGCTCTATGTCTCTCTTGATCAAGGGCCTTTTCTCTTTCTATTTGAGAGTCCCTCTCACTGTCCCTCTCTTCTGTTGCAGTGGCCCTGAGCACACTCACAGGTACTTGACTGTGGGGCGCATGTGCTCCTGTGACGCCCTGGTTGGTGCCTGGAATTATGGCCAGTGGCACGTTGCCTGCGGTGTTGGCTGTGTGGGTGATGGCAGATACCACGCCTTCTGCAGGCCCTCTGCCAGCTGAACTGCTGTCCTGCCTATCTCCATTCCCATCGCGGCCGTGCCAGCCGGCTCCAGAGAAAGCCCCTTCGGACTCCATTTTGCGCGCAAGCAGGGTCAGCGGGCCAGGTTTGCGCTCCGCGTGTCCACTCCTCTGTGGCTCCGGGCTGCTGCTGCGGCTGCCGCTGCTGGAGGAGCCGGTGCTGGAGGTACTGGATGTGCGCTGCCTAGCTGGGGGCACGTCTGGACTAGGAGGGCTCTGTTTGGGGGTGTCAGGCAGGGGGAACGATAACTCTGGGGGTGGGGAAGGAGGAGGCGTGGGCTGGCGGAGCTGCGGAGACAAGATGGAAGGGATATGCTGCTGCTGCTGGGGTTGGCGGGATGCTCCAGACCTCTCTCTGGCCATTGGCCCTCTGGCTGGCTCGCCGAGGCTCCTCCTCCTAGCACTGCTATCCCAGTCTTCGTCTTCACCATCCTCCTCCCCCTCATCGCTATCCTCATCGTCACTGTCAGCTGGGACTTGACTAGATGAGGGAACCCTCTCTGGCCGCTGTTCACCACTAGTGATGCGCACAGCCAAAGAGCCAGGAACAGATGCAGGCATGGCTGAATGAGGAGGACTGGACATATTAGCCTCCTGGTTCCCGTTCCCCTCTGCCTCATTTGCTGGGCCTGCCAGTTCCTCTCCGTCAGAGGGGCCAGGTGGCTTGTGCTGGTCATCCAACACTGTTGCAACATCCTGATGAAGACAAAAAGCGAGCCAAGATTGAGTTTGTCAGAGGATTGTGCCAATTTCTCCCATGCAAATATTTTTTCTTACCAGTGAGGTCCGTCCAAACGTGCAAGATCTTTTAGGGCATGCAACATTTTCACAGACAAGCAAACAAACAAGTAAACAAAAGATCAGACCTGGGCTGGAGCGGGACATGAGGTGCTGTTGTTGACCTCTGTGTGGTCCTCTTGGTCTGTATACAAAAATAAAGCACAACAGGGATGTGTCATGAATAGAGCTGTGTGTAGTAACTTTTTGTCATTTGTAGCAGGTGGATTCTATCTACATCTTACCGTCAGTTTCAACTGCCTCACGAGCTTCTCTTTCCAGACGCTGCCTCAGGAGCTCCTGTTGTTTAGCTAGATACTGCTTGATAAAGCTGTTCTGGCTCATTTCCTCGCCAATCTAAATGCAGAGACAGACTATTTAAAATAGGTGACAAGCCTTCAAGGGCAACAAACAAGTACATGTCACAGAAATTTCCGGGATATTATGCTTATGCACTTGTGCACCAATGTGTCATTGTAACTTCTCATTGTATAGAGACCATTCTGGCGTGAAAGGGGCTCAGTCTTTGAACTGTGTGTGCTAGCATCTTTGTGACTCCCACCTGAGAGTTGGGCTGCAATCCAACGTGAGGGGTGGAGGTCCTCTGCAGATTCTCCAGCATGAGAGCCTGTTATTGACACATGAGATTCAGCTTACATGTAAATACGTATTTTTCAGAATTGTTACTGCGAATGTCAAAACTCATTCCTGTCAGATCTTTAGACTTTAAAGCATCCAATAAACCCTTGATCCTCTACAGTAGGTGGTATTTGCATCCAGAAACCTTTATGTCCAGTAATTGCTGGTGCATTTGAATGTCAATATCCAGGTCATTTACAATTGTTTTGTCATCGCATTGTGCTGAATGTATTCAGTCATAATTTTTTATTGAGATCACTGATATACTCTTTCTTCAAGTATTATGAGTCTCTATGTGCCCTGTCAGGTCAACAACACAGGTGAGTTATTCAGCATAACTGCACCCTTAAAATTCAAGTCTTGTTCAATCTGACAGTATCTCTCAAAGGAAAGATTGAAACATTTTATCCTGAATGTATAGCTATGGCATGGTGTCCAGGGAAATATAAACACTGGGTGATGAAACTAAACTAATCTTACGATGACCCAGCAGGAATAAAACACTACAGCAAACCAGTGATGTTAGTGGAATACATCTACATTTTAAGGTTGCTTATCTAGATTCTACTACAACGCCCTTACACACACAAATTATAGCATACCTGTGATACCAACAATTCTTCTTATGCATCATATCATCGTTAGTGTAAACACTCAGGGCCAAAACAAGAGTGGCTGGCATTCAATTGTATATTGTGTCTCCAAAATGTCTACCCTGGGCTGACCAAATGATAAATCGTATGAATCAACAAGTGGTTTTCTGCACTGTTTCGTACGGTGTCGTGGTACTACGTCTGGTGTCACGTTCATGTAACGTTTAAATATGTAACACCGTGGCAAAATTCAACCACAGCGCTGATATCGGGGCGCAAGAATTTATGCACATATAAAACACCCCTGCCTGTTTTTATATTGCGTAATTTAGCGGGCAAATGGCCAACCAGTGGCGTATCCAGTTAAAAGCAAAAAACAGATATCAGGTCCCAATTTGCAGGCAAAGGAGATAAGATACAATACGTGGGTACAATGTAAACAAAACCGTTCACACCGGACACATGGAAGCTCGCACGGTTGGAGCCACACGACGTGAATATTTATGTGGCAAACTAATCTTGGTATCGATGCCAGACAAAATGTCCATTCAACAGAGTTACATTACGTAGACATTAAACAAGTGGCCGCTGCAAGTTGCTGAGCTACTAAGATAACTTGTGTACCCTCCCCCCTCAATTCATACACACTAACAATGCGTGGGACAGACTTCGTCAACACACACTCAGCAGCGAGCCAGTAACTGAGGCCAACGCTCAACTCACTGCTAAACACAACGTTAGCTAAGTAAGCTAGCTAGCTAGCTAGCAAGAAAACACCACCCTAATAAACACTTAGAGATTAGCCACTAAGTTAATTGAACGCCCGACCTTGCCGTGGAAGGTATATTGCTGCACGGCGAAAACACCACTGAGCCACAGCGCAAAGAAATATATTTGGAGTTGGTTAGCGTTAACCTGGCTAACTGCTAGGCAGTTGTCGGCCTTCGAGACAAGCATCAGCCCCGTCTCTTCGTTAACGTTAGCTCGCGCGTACCGCGGCCCCGAATCCGCTGACCAACTCACCCCTTTGAGTCTTTTGATGAGAGCATTTTTCTGTCCGCTTTTCGGGAGCCCTCGCTCCTCCAGAGCCGCTTTCAGATCCGCCACCCGAAGGGACTGGAGCGGTCTCCCGTCCAGCGTAACGTCTTCGAGGTCCGCCATTTTCCGTTCCTCTCGTTCGTTCCCAGCGAGAGCGACGAGCAACGCCTTCCTTCGCCGACGTCATTATCGACGACTTCCCCTAATCGAACAAAATTTATCGTCTTTTTGAGTATTTCAAGTTCGGAATGAACAAAAGATAATTGTATTACTATTGAATACTCTAAAGCTATATTTATATTACTTTTAGTTATTTTAGTGTACCACGACAAACCTTGCGCACTGTCTGCGCAGGCTTGATTCTCTACACAACATTCACTGCGTTCTCTTCCTGTGTATGATTGTAAAATAAAAGATAGCGAGATCAGCTCGGCTCGCTAAACGTCGCTGCATATCAGATATGCCGAAAATAAGGTAACTGACACTCATAAAAGGTGGGGAATTCAAATTATGTTCGTTTAATTACTGCTGAATTGTATTTCTGATCCCGAAATTAGTAGTGCTAGGCTGGTTAGATACAGTTAACGTTAGCCAGACCAGACTCTTGGCTCTTTTGATACACTGGTAAATTTAGCTATCCAAGTTGATGGCACAAAAGATTCTCTCCCTAGCAACAGTTGGCATTGCAGTTGGTTACAGCAGACGAATAGCGCAAACTGACACAAACTTGTCTTTCCAAAGATGTCGTGGTTCTATCATGTCAGTCAAGGCTCAAACCAGCAGCAGCAGCCCGCTGATATGATGCCCACCACAGCCACAGACAGCCTCTCAAGCACTTACTACTCCAGCATCAGAGGTCCGGCAGAGGGATCGCCTACCAGCGCGACACAAGCCTGGCCCGGCTGCTCCTCACCAATGCTGGGAGACTTTCCACCAGCTCCCCAGGGTGCAGCGGTACCCCCCAGCCTCGAGAACCTGTCATACGCTTCTCTGAGCGCACGCCCGGGTGGAGACCCCGAGCCCGTCTCCTATGTGACCCTCCAGGAGCAGCGGTGTGTCCTGAGCTGGTTCTTGGGTTGGACTACCACCCAGAGGGAGCGGTTCCTGCAGGACCTGCTGGGCAAAGCTGTGCCCGGGAAAGTGTGCACCCTCCTAGATTCACTCAATACTCTCCAGGTACATCTCACATGCAACAGTTGGAGCTCATTCGGTTCCAAGCAGATGAACCCAGAGACTGGCGTTCTGTTCTCTGCACACATTTAACAAAAGTGTTTTTTTCCCTTTGCTTTGTCAAGGTTAAAGACAGACCACCAAACATCTTTGAATGCCAGCTGCGCCTCTGGACCCAGTGGTTTGAGTCCTGGAGCGAGGAGGAGAGGAATCGTTTCATACACATACTAGAAGAGCGGGATCCGGTCTTTGTTGCTCACTTCTACAGGAGTGTAGCTGGTACAGCCGGGAGGGATTGATGGATAGTGCCAGTGCATTGCCTGTACTATGTGAGCTGTATAAACAGGTACTTATAAGTAATTAAATGACACACCGGCAGTGGACGAAGTGGATAAATGGTGTGGACGAGAAATGTTTTGTGTTAGGATCGAGCTAGTTCTCCTTTCTTGGGAGGAATGTTTGTATGATGTGACTCATTGTTGAATTATAACTCAGACAGAATAGGTAATTTACTCTCAAACATTTTTTTTTTGTTATTTACCACTCTGTCAGCTGTAGTCACGACTGGAGATAAACCATTTCAAGGTGAAAAACATACAAGAAATGGTTGTTCAATAAGGGCTCTCTTTTATTCAGTTCCCAACACTGGCTTCCCCAGGGGCCCTGGTATCCAGCTTTTTAAGATTCAGGGCCCGTAGGAATAATTCTTTTCATATTGACTAAAGGTCTGTCATTTAGTAACATGATGGTATAAACTAGAGGTAAACTGGTTTCCCGTCGTATTCCAAGTTAATTAAGCTTACAGGTTCAGTTTTCCTGTATTGTGCCTAGTGACTAAAGCGCCTACAATGACGTGGATAACGAGAAAAAATAGTTTGAGATAAATTCTATTGCTGTACTACAGTTTCTCTGAAATTTCAAATTATATTGAAATTTTTTTTTTACTATACAAGAAATAAATGAAATGCACAATTGTAAAAGTGTCTTTTTATTGCCTCAAACATTAACAGTAAATGGATTGTGTGTGTGACAGATTTATGGCATGCGTACAATTCAGACAGTAAGCAAATACTATGTACCAAGGATTGTCTTGGTGTGTACTTAGATATAAAGGAGTTTGAATGACTATTTTAATGCGAACACAAGCTTGAGTACAAGACAAAAATGCTGCCCTCTGCAAAGACACAAGATTTGAAAAACAACTTCTTGCCTACTTGAGCCAGTCCACTGAGCCGGCACGAGTCAAGACAATTGGAACCTCTTTGTCGTCAATGCAAGCATTGATAAACGGGTAGATTTTATCTGTGAACGTTTGACCTACAAATGTGTAGATGTGAGCTCTGGTGCCGGCGTTGTAGAAAGAGATCTCACCCTTTTTGTAATCCAGTAGAATACCCAGGGTAGCAGGTTGCACAGGGAGTACAAGAGGGACAGGTGTTCTATCCAAAGCCGAGTACTGACCCATTTTTGTCCTGACTAAGGTCCAGAAGCCGTTTCTAGGTCGTATCATAGAACTCCCCCTTCTTGGAGCGGACTCGCTGGCCATCCCAAGGTTGTAACAGATCTTCCTAGCCACAGACACCTCCCAGTAGTGTCTGCCACTTGCGAAGCCGGTCTTACCCAGCACGGCTAGAGCCACGTTAAACCGACCTGGGTGGTCAGGGACACCTTGCGGTTCCGTGCCAACGTACACCTCATTGTCTTCCCCAGACAAATAGATTCTTGGATGGCTTGTGTTTCCGTCCAGGACCACGGCAGCTGGAAACAGAAGTGTCGTGGAATGAAGTTTATTTTTGTATCGCATTTCACAAGGAAATTGACCTTGCAAAACAGTATGTATCAAAAACACCTGAATGAGTTGGGTTGCAAGAGCTACTACATTCATCATTCTACTACATCTACTACATTCAATTCATCCCTGGACTAACCATCAACCCCTACACATACACCCAAGAACTACTACTGCACATTCTCACTTTTTTTCACCCGGGACGTTTTTTCACATTAAAATTGTTTATATATTATTTAAAAATATTAAATATAAATATTACATATTTTTGTACTTTTGTATATCTTTATATATTTTTTATTCTTTATTTTTATTATTCCTATTGTCATTTTTATTCTTAGTGTTATTTGGCTGCTGTAACAAGAAAGAAAGAAATTTCCCCCTGGGGATTAATAAAGTTCTTACCTACCTACCTACCTACCTACCTACATAAAGTAGTCCCCGCATTAACATGCCTGTCACACGGCTCGAGGGCCCATCAAGAAAGATTCAAAGTGCCACAGTAGAATTCAGCTATCACTACAGAATCTGCAGACGAACACACTCCTAGATGTTAACTGAACTGGTGTGTGAGACTCACAGGGCTGGATAGTCCTGTCCTCCACATCATTCAGTCTGTTGTGCAGCTCTGAGAAGAGAGCAACAGAAAGTGGTTATTTTTTCCGACAGCAGCATTTGATAATGTCACTCTGTACGCTGCAGTGAAGACTTAGTTACCTTCTACGGTGTCCCGGAGTTTGTCCTTCTCATTTACCAAGCCTAGCATAGAGATAGGAGAGACAGAGCAAATGTTTCTGCATTTTATCAAAACCTTTGCTCCATGAGATCCCCACGGAATGCTTTTATTGCATCTATGAGCATTTCCAGGCATTTCCAAACTTACTGTTGTAGTTCTCCTGTAGTTGGTCCTTCTCATTTACCAAGCCTAGCATAGAGATAGGAGAGACAGAGCAAATGTTTCTGCATTTTATCAAGAATCTCAAGATCGAAATACAGACCTTAAATCAGTTTTGTCTGTTAAATAGGCCCCTGGAGTGACTCACTACGACCCACCATTTGAAGAAGTTCTCATGCTGAGCAGTTTGATTATTCAGATTCTTGTAGAAATCACCACTTTTGCTCCATGAGATCCCCACTGACTCCTTTTATTGCATCTATGAGCATTTCCAGACATTTCCAAACTTACTGTTGTAGTTCTCCTGTAGTTGGTCCTTCTCCCTTTGCATTTCTCCTAACTTATGCTGCAGTTTGTTGAAGTGGTCGTCCTTCTCACGCAGCAGTTGGTTGAAGTGGTCGTCCTTCTCACGCAGCAGTTGGTTGAAGTGGTCGTCCTTCTCATGCAGCTGCCGCTGCAGTCTGTTGGCGTCCTCCTGGCTCTGTTCCAGTTGACTTTGTATCTCTGCTCGATGAAATATTAAATTCAGGAACTACGACAAACGACTCACTTGATCTCTAGTATATCTGCGCGGTGTGGGGTGATACCGTGGCCATGTGCAGCATCTCACCGTCACACTGGTTGTCGGTGTTCGTGCAGCACATTCTCATCTCGTTGAGCTCTTCTTTCAGCTCTGACAGAAGGAAGAGGGTGAGACAGCGACATGCATTAAAACGCCTACCACCGAGACGGCAAGTTTCCACACCTTGAAATCTACAGAACGCACCTTTATTTCTGTCTTCCAGTTTTCTGGCCTCTTTCTTTTGGGTTTTCAGTTGTTTCTTCAGTTCTGCGAGAGAAGACAGTGAAAAAGACACCACAGAGAGGAGAAAATCTCTTTTTAGATTCCAAACAAAGAGAATACGTATTGGTGTGGATCTAGTCTCTGTGTGTTTCGTGACAGCACACAAGTAAGTTTGACAAACCGTTGTCTTTTGTTGCATTTATTTCATCAGCTGTCTGAAACTTTTTCAGTTGTGCCCGGAGATCAGCAATGTCCATTACTAAAAGAAAAGAAAATTAATTTGTTTAAACATTTTTTTTTTTTAAAAGGAACAAACAAATGAGATTTTTGATTCATAAATAATACATTTGCATACTCAAGTTGAAATTCTTTGCATTTGACTTCTTGAATAGATCATGACTGTCTTCAAGTTGCCTTTTTTTCAGATCCAGTTTCTTTTCCAGTTCTGAAAGGGAAATAGAGACAAAACTCCTAATGCATCTATGCGTATTGGATTACACCGTATGTGTTCACAGTGTGTTTACATGTTGTTCTTCGCATTTCCAGTGATGTTTGATAGTTTACTTGCTAGCTTGTCAGAGTTATTTTGCTTGAGGTCTGATATTTCCGTCTCCAACAGCTTGATTTTGTTGAGAAGTTCCATAATCTGAGCCGCTACGGAGCACAGAACGAGCTACTATTGGTATTCATCATTCAATCATTCAGTTTCTAATCCAGTTCTGTCTGACCAAAGACAAGCAAAACACTCACAAAGATTAGTAATCCTCTTCTCATTTGTGTCCAGCGCCTCCATTTTGTCTTTTAGTTGATTTTTTGCATTCTCCAAGTCGTTCTCCAGCTCTTTGATGAAAGAAATAATTTGTTGTTGAGTACTTCCTCAAAATATTCACCACTCTGAGACTGTATGCAGAAGGAAAACGCATTGAGCATGAATTGGATTAAATACTGCTTCTCACCTTCAATTCTGTCCAGATACGTCTGCATCTGATTGTCTTTTTGCTTCTTTAGTCTCGTTATTTCATCTTGCTGAGCCATGATGATAAACACTAATGGGAAAAAGGGATTTGTCATTTGCTGGGAACAAGACTGTCGTCAGCCAACCATTCACTGTCTACATCACATTGCCATTTTAAAGATGACTCACTCAGTTTAGTACTTTCATCGTTTTCATCTCGAATTCCATCAATCATACTGTTCTGTTCATCTTGGAGTGCTGTGGACAAGAGAAGGCCACAATCACAATGCAAGACAGGGCTTTCAGATGACCGGATGTACACAGTATACTCAATTATTGGTTTGGAGCTCTGCTTTAAATCATGTCTGCCACTCACCAGCAACCTTCTCATAGTTTGTGTCATTTCCAGCCAGGTTGTCAATCTGTGTTTGTAGCATAATAATCTGCAGAACTAAAAGAGGGATTCAACTTCAGAGGCTTTTTGGTTATTGTTTTCTAACAGGCACAACTTTCAACTGGGACTGATGGTTTAAATAAAGGTGCAAATTAAATCAATAGAAGTGTACATTCTTCTATGGTTCAACTCACGTCTGTGCGGTTGAGAACTTCTCTCATTCAGTTCATCAGTTTTCTTGGCAAGCTCATTATTCTTTCCATCTATAATCTTCTGAAGCTCTGCAGGACAAAGACAAACCATTGTTTGGACATGGACATATTTTGGATAGACTTCCGGAAGAGCGTACCAAACCACCTCAAAAATACAAGAGTTCCTCCGTTCTGCCTTCCTACAGCAAGTTTTCTCAGAGGCGCTATTGAGAACCTTATAGAACAAAGTGACACCACTGGGCGTCATCGTAGTAGTGCTTATGAATTTGCACAAAATGGCAACTAAATATCTCAATGATGGAAAGCAATCAGGGATAATAATTGCCCTCCGCTAACACGGCCACGGCCAGTGAGATCATCAACTCTGCTGTTGCGACACTTCAGACCCAACACCCGAATGCCTTGATGATGATCTCGGGAGATTTCAACCACGTCCTCCTCTCCTCCACACTGACTAATTTTGTGAAATGCAAAACAAGAGACAATAAAACACTGGACTTGATGTATGCAAATGTGAGGAAGGCATACAGCTCCACCGCTTGGTAGATCAGACCACAACCTGGTTCACCTAGTGGCCATCTACAAGCCAGATGTCCAACGCCTGCCAGTCACCACCATGAGTATGGTCAGAGGAATCAATGGAGGTCCAACAGGACTGCTTTGACCTTACGGACTGGGATGTGCTCTGCAGCGCACATGGTGAGGACATCAATGGCCTGTCAGACTGCATTACTGACTACATAAACTTTTGCAACCTTACAACATTGTCCCCTCCAAAACAATCCACTGCTTCCCCAACAATAAAACCTGGATTAATGGAGACATCAAACTGCTGCTGAAGAGGAAGAAGAGGGCTTTCAGGGATGGGAACAGGGAGGAAGTCAGATGTATCCATAGAGCGCTGAAGAGGAAGATTAAGGAGGCAAAGGACACGTACAGGGAGACGATTGAGAACCAACTCCAGAAGAACAGTGTGAAGGAGGTGTGGAGTGGTATGAAGAAGATGACGGGCTTCAAACAACAAGCACTGGGGGAGAAGGGGTGCAGGGAGAGAGCAGACGAGTCAAACCAGTTCTTTAACAGGTTTAACTCAGCGATCCCCAGCCAGGCACACAGCCAGCCCCAAACCTCCACCAGTTCAAGCCTTCTACAACTCCCCCCTCCCTCCCCCCAGCCAGAGGCTCACACAGCTGCTAACACCTGTGTAGATGCCCCAGCCCGCCTGCCAACCTGGCTATCACCACCAGCCAGGTGAGAAGGGAACTAAGGAGGCTCCGCCCCGGCAAGGCTCCTGGCCCTGATGGTGTCTGTTCCAGAGTGCTGCAGGGGTGTGCCGACCAGCTGGCTGGTGTCTTCCAGCACCTCTTCAACCTCTTTGGACCTTCCCTGTGGAAGACATCATGCATCGTGCCCGTGCCCAAGAAGGGATGCCCCAGCGCCCTCAATGACTTCAGACCAGTGGCACTAACCTCTCATATCATGAAGACCTTTGAGAGGTTGGTCCTGCAGCACCTGAAGCCACTAGTGCCAGCCTCTCTAGAACCCTGCAGTTCGCATACAAGGCACACCTGGGAGTCGACGATGCCATCACCTACATGCTGCATAAGGCATACTCACCTGGAGAGGCCTAGGAGCACTGTGTGAATCATGTTTTTTGACTGCTCCAGTGCATTTAACACCATCCAGCCACTCCTGCTTGCAGAGAAGCTTGCAGCCATGCAGGTAGACCACGCCATGGCACACTGGATCACAGGCTACCTCACCAGCAGGCCGCAGTTTGGTCGTCCACAGAGCAGCATGTCGGATACGCTGGTGAGCAACACGGGTGTACCCCAGGGAACGGTACTGTCGCCATTCTTGTTCACCCTCTACACATCAGAGTTTAGATTTATTTGCTTCACTTACTTGTCTCATTTGTTTAAATAAAAAGTAGGTACTTTTGCACTTTTACCTCTTAGATGCTTGTTTAGGAAGGAAATGCACTTACGATTTCTGGTGACTAGTAGTTCTCTTGCCTACCTATGAATGCACTTATTGTAAGTCGCTTTGGATAAAAACGTCTGCTAAATGCCTGTAATGTAAAAAATGTAATGTAGATTCAATTCTGGGTCTACTCATCTCCAGAAGTTCTCGGATGATTCACCCACCGTGGGTTGCATCAACGAGGACAATGAGGATGAGTACAGGAGTCTGGTGGAGAGGTTCGTCGGATGGTGCGACGACAACCACCTACAGCTCAATGTCAGCAAGACAAGAGAGCTCGTGGTGGACCTCCATCGGAAACGAGAGGCGACCACCACCACCTGTCATCCTCCAGGGTAAGGAGGTGGAGGTGGTGGAATCTAACAGTTTATTGTTGCACCTCAACAATAAACTGGACTGGTCAGACAACACTGATGCCCTCTACAGGAAAGGTCAGAGCAGACTGTACTTCCTGAGGAGGCTCAGATCATTCAATGTGTGCAACAGGCTGCTCTGCATGTTCTACCAGAGTGTGTGTGGTGGCCAGTGCACTGTGGTATGTTGGGGAGGTGGCATCAAGGCAAAGGATGCCAACAGGATTAATAAACTGGTCAAGAAAGCTGACTCGGTTGTGGGAGAGACCCTGGACAGTCTGGAGGAGGTGGCTGAGGGGAGGATGAGGTCTAAAATCAGATCCATCTTGGAGAACCCATCCCACCCCCTCTATGATTAGATGTACGGGCTGAGAAGCTCCTTCAGACACCGTCTCATCCAACCTAAGTGCACATGCAAGTGAGTGCTTCAAGCACTCTTTTGTGCCAACAGCCATCCGGCTGTACAACACTACCTCCAACTGAGCCTGCTGCTTTCTTCTTGACCCCCCCCCTCCCCTCCACACACACCTACCTCGACCAAATTGCAAATTGCACAACTGTAAATTGCACTTAGTTATTATTTCTTGCACTACTTGTATAGTTTTTGTATATTTTTAGGATATTTTTATACAACCGTTGTCCTTAAATGTGTTTATTGTATAGTGATGTGTGCCTCTCTCTTGTTTTGTACTGCTACATAACTGCAATTTCCCCTCGGGGACAATAAAGAGTAGAGCCCGACAGATGCCAGATTTTTGGGTCCGATGCCGATCCCGATTTAGGAGAGTCCTAGCCCACTGATTACCGATGTTTTGACCGATGTTTTGTCAAAAAGTGCAAAATTTTTCTATCATTTGAGAAACTTAGATTTGAACTTATATTGCAGAACATGAACTTATAAGCAAAAATAAACATAGAAAGAACTTTTTTATAGATAGAAAAATGTAAAAGATTATATTAAATTAAATATATTAAACTCGGCAATCGAATGTGTGCAGACAAGTCTTGCTGTGGAGAATATTGGATGAGGCACGAGTGACAAACGTAAGTAGCGCGTCAGCTGCTCACACTTGTATTAGAGCTCCCTCTACTGGATAATTCTAGTAAATAGCAATTACAATGTTCAAACAGACAAGTACAGGATAAATAATCAATGTTTTTTTGTTTATTATACTTATTTAAAAACCGGGACACATCGGTTGTATAAGTACCGATCCCAATGTCATCAAAAAAGTCAAAAAATGGCCGATATATCGGCCAAACCGATATATCGGTCGGGCTCTAATAAAGAGCCATCTAATCTAATCTAATCTAATCTAATCAAGGCAAGGATGACATGGAATCCACTTGTCCTTCAAGACATGATATGCAACTGTATATGGGCATTACTTGACTGTACACAGATCACTCACGCTCACCTGTTATGTTGGTTTCTGCTTCTGTGCTCTGCATCTGTCCGTTCAGAGCCTCCAGCTGGAGGGTTAATGTGGAAACCTGAAGAGCTGAACCAACCAATAAGAGTTAGAATAGGTCTGGGATTACATTTTGTAACATGCATTACAGATTGATCTGTCCCACCACTCACCAAGTGTTGTAACAGAGTCAGATTTGGCCTCCAGTTCTTTCAATTTGCTATCCAGATTCTTCTGCAGGCCTGTGAGGTACACGTTCACAACAACTGTTGATCTCACAAATGCAGTAAAATACCAGCAACAAGTCAACAGAGATGAGACTCACTTTCATGTTTCTCCTGGATAGAAGAACATTGTGCCTCCATTTGGTTCAGCTTGTTCTGCAGAACTAGGACCAGAAAATGAAATAAAATTGAGCCATACATAGATAGAACTAGATTGAAACGCGAATCGTCGCTGCTTTTAGCAAAAACAAAGTGCTTACGGTTGTATTTGACCCCAAGTCCGGAGCATTGGTCGCTCTTTAATTGCAGTTTCCTCCGCAGATCTGCAGCAAGGGAAGAGGAAGTAAGGTCATCAAACCTCTCACCTCAACTTGTCAGAGCAGGTGTGTTCAGATGAACTCCACTCACCTACGACCTCGGCCTGATGTTTCTCCTGGATATCAGAACATTGTGCCACCGTCTGGTTCAGCTTGTTCTGCAGAACTAGGACCAGAAAAGAAACTAAAATTGAGCCATACATCTAACTTGTTGTTGCAGCCACCTCAACACGCCAGGACTCAGAACTTAACCTTGATTTGAGCCTGAACTCGAGAGTGCTGCTCCGTCAATTCTAGAAAAGTGTTTTTTGCTTTAGAAACAGATAATTGTCATGATATGAATTCAATGATGTAAAAAGGAAATAAGACCCTCACCAGCAATTGTAGCAGAAGATGTTTTGCTGTCATCCTGCTTTTCTCGTTCTATGTTTCTGAGTTGCTTTTGGAGATTAGTGATTGTCAGAGCTGAGGAATACAGAAAAGAGGGATTACACAGAAATAAACGGAAGACTATTCATTGATAATAATGTTTAAGTCATGTAGACACCATGTGCCTCTGTTCTACTTACTCAAATTGGCATTTTTCTCATTTTTCTCATTCAGCTTGTTGATATGTTGCTGCAGTTCATTCTTCTTGGTCTGAAGCTGGTTTGTTAGCTCTGAGACAAATCAAATCAGTGAAAAAAGTTACCACACAACGCAACACAGTTTGAAATTGCATCAAGAGGTGAGTCATCATTCAAAACGGTGCCTGTGGGACTTGTGAAGGATTGTCGGAGATACTTACTGGTTACTTGAGAGGTCTGTGATGTCTGGAGGTCTGACAACTGTCTCTGCAACTGCTCCACCTGACTCTGCAGCGTGATGACCTTCAGCACTAAAGCGCACCAGAAAGGCAACATGTCCAGAAGGCAGAAATGCAGAATACTCCAACAGAAATTGCAATAAGACTCAAACTGCACAAATCGTGCACAACTTGGAAAAAATAGAGGCTAGAGTCATCATCTCTTCAGAGGGGTGAATGGAAGAAAACAGGGGGTCCATCACCCCTTTCTGTTCACTTGTTTCATACTCACTGATACTCGTGTTTTCGTTGCCTTCGTCTTTCATTTCATCGAGAAGGTCGTCTAGTTCTTTTTGCAACTCTGGAAAAAGTAGACAGGCGTTAATGTGGGTTCCTTTTGTGTCAAGTGTATCCCGTTCAATCTGACTTTAAAATAACGTCAACATGAAATACCTTCCAGGCGGTGATCAGTGGTCTCATTGGCAGCCCCTCTCTGAAGGTCCCATATCTCATTCTGCAGCGTGGTGATTCTTAGAACTGAAACATACACACACACACACACACACACACACACACACACACACACACAATGAGACAAACTGAGCAGATTGCCTCTGAAATCAGTCTTTATACTCCTCACTATGCAAAATGGCGTATCCATTGCATTGATTGACTATAGCTCAGTCTTCAATAAAATCCTGCTTGTGAACTTATTAGGCCACACCCACTGGGAGTCAATCAGCTGTTAAGCTATTGGATACTGGACTTTCTAAGACAGCATGCTCTCTACTGGTGCTCCCTAGAGGTGTGTATTATCACCTCTTCTTTATTTATTGTACGTAATGTGTGTCAAGATGATTGAGTTTGAGGCTGATACCACTTTAAGAGACTCGATCTCAGGTGGTAATGAATCTGCTCATAGGTGTGAGGTTCCTTATAGGGGTGATTGTCACCTTAGAGCTTAAATCGTGCCTCAAGTCATCAGTGTATCAAATCAATGTGCTCACTTATTTGTGGGTTGGAGCTCAATATCTCCAGTTCTGCGGTCTTGACCATTAACTGCAGCTGCTTCTCCTCCAGTTGCCTCTGCAGCTCTGAGGGAGACCCAGACAGACAGTGATAATTGAGGGATGCAGGATAATAAATATCCATTTTAACAAGTCATTCAGTCTAGTATTGAGTCTCAAAATCTAACTTTAGCTCAAAACATTCAAGATATAGTCACTTATTTCAAGAAAATACTCGAAAGAGGGTGATGTGCATTTGAAACAAGAGAAATGAATTCATCCTGTTGGCAGATTTTCTAAAAAAAGTATTTTAAGCCTCAATATTAGACTAAATGCCATGTTAAGTTTGATATTTTTACAGTGTGGAACCAGGCCATTACATCATTTGGACATCACTGTACTGTACATTCCTCACCTGAGATCTTGTCTGGGTCGTCTGTTGTCCTGATCAGACCTTTCAGCGCCTTCAGCTCATCATTCAGGTTTATCATCCACAGAACTAGCCCAGAAAAACAAACCTCACTAAGCGGTTTACAATGCTGAGAAAACAAACAATCTGGACGACTGTTATGTGGAGAAACGGAACAGGAAACACTTCTCATGTGAAATGGAAAGAATTCAGCTACATTGTGGATAATGCACCGGGACCGTACTGTAACCTCACTCACACGATGCCACATCTGATTCTCCTCTTCTGTTCAGTTCTGCGATCTTGTCGTCAAGGTCGCTCTTCACCTCTGAAAGATACAGACACACGCTGCAAATTAGAACTAGATTGAAACGCGAATCGTCGCTGCTTTTAGCAAAAACAAAGTGCTTACGGTTGTATTTGTCCCCGAGTCCGGAGCTTTGGTCGCTCTTTAATTGCAGTTTCCTCCGCAGATCTGCAGCAAGGGAAGAGGAAGTAAGGTCATCAAACCTCTCACCTGAACTTGTCAGAGCAGGTGTGTTCAGATGAACTCCACTCACCTACGACCTCGGCCTGATGTTTCTCCTGGATATCAGAACATTGTGCCACCGTCTGGTTCAGCTTGTTCTGCAGAACTAGGACCAGAAAAGAAACTAAAATTGAGCCATACATCTAACTTGTTGTTGCAGCCACCTCAACACGCCAGGACTCAGAACTTAACCTTGATTTGAGCCTGAACTCGAGAGTGCTGCTCCGTCAATTCTAGAAAAGTGTTTTTTGCTTTAGAAACAGATAATTGTCATGATATGAATTCAATGATGTAAAAAGGAAATAAGACCCTCACCAGCAATTGTAGCAGAAGATGTTTTGCTGTCATCCTGCTTTTCTCGTTCTATGTTTCTGAGTTGCTTTTGGAGATTAGTGATTGTCAGAGCTGAGGAATACAGAAAAGAGGGATTACACAGAAATAAACGGAAGACTATTCATTGATAATAATGTTTAAGTCATGTAGACACCATGTGCCTCTGTTCTACTTACTCAAATTGGCATTTTTCTCATTTTTCTCATTCAGCTTGTTGATATGTTGCTGCAGTTCATTCTTCTTGGTCTGAAGCTGGTTTGTTAGCTCTGAGACAAATCAAATCAGTGAAAAAAGTTACCACACAACGCAACACAGTTTGAAATTGCATCAAGAGGTGAGTCATCATTCAAAACGGTGCCTGTGGGACTTGTGAAGGATTGTCGGAGATACTTACTGGTTACTTGAGAGGTCTGTGATGTCTGGAGGTCTGACAACTGTCTCTGCAACTGCTCCACCTGACTCTGCAGCGTGATGACCTTCAGCACTAAAGCGCACCAGAAAGGCAACATGTCCAGAAGGCAGAAATGCAGAATACTCCAACAGAAATTGCAATAAGACTCAAACTGCACAAATCGTGCACAACTTGGAAAAAATAGAGGCTAGAGTCATCATCTCTTCAGAGGGGTGAATGGAAGAAAACAGGGGGTCCATCACCCCTTTCTGTTCACTTGTTTCATACTCACTGATACTCGTGGTTTCGTTGCCTTCGTCTTTCATTTCATCGAGAAGGTCGTCTAGTTCTTTTTGCAACTCTGGAAAAAGTAGACAGGCGTTAATGTGGGTTCCTTTTGTGTCAAGTGTATCCCGTTCAATCTGACTTTAAAATAACGTCAACATGAAATACCTTCCAGGCGGTGATCAGTGGTCTCATTGGCAGCCCCTCTCTGAAGGTCCCATATCTCATTCTGCAGCGTGGTGATTCTTAGAACTGAAACACACACACACACAACACACACACACACACACACACACACAATGAGACAAACTGAGCAGATTGCCTCTGAAATCAGTCTTTATACTCCTCACTATGCAAAATGGCGTATCCATTGTATTGATTGACTATAGCTCAGTCTTCAATAAAATCCTGCTTGTGAACTTATTAGGCCACACCCACTGGGAGTCAATCAGCTGTTAAGCTATTGGATACTGGACTTTCTAAGACAGCATGCTCTCTACTGGTGCTCCCTAGAGGTGTGTATTATCACCTCTTCTTTATTTATTGTACGTAATGTGTGTCAAGATGATTGAGTTTGAGGCTGATACCACTTTAAGAGACTCGATCTCAGGTGGTAATGAATCTGCTCATAGGTGTGAGGTTCCTTATAGGGGTGATTGTCACCTTAGAGCTTAAATCGTGCCTCAAGTCATCAGTGTATCAAATCAATGTGCTCACTTATTTGTGGGTTGGAGCTCAATATCTCCAGTTCTGCGGTCTTGACCATTAACTGCAGCTGCTTCTCCTCCAGTTGCCTCTGCAGCTCTGAGGGAGACCCAGACAGACAGTGATAATTGAGGGATGCAGGATAATAAATATCCATCTTAACAAGTCATTCAGTCTAGTATTGAGTCTCAAAATCTAACTTTAGCTCAAAACATTCAAGATATAGTCACTTATTTCAAGAAAATACTCGAAAGAGGGTGATGTGCATTTGAAACAAGAGAAATTAATTCATCCTGTTGGCAGATTTTCTAAAAAAAGTATTTTAAGCCTCAATATTAGACTAAATGCCATGTTAAGTTTGATATTTTTACAGTGTGGAACCAGGCCATTACATCATTTGGACATCACTGTACTGTACATTCCTCACCTGAGATCTTGTCTGGGTCGTCTGTTGTCCTGATCAGACCTTTCAGCGCCTTCAGCTCATCATTCAGGTTTATCATCCACAGAACTAGCCCAGAAAAACAAACCTCACTAAGCGGTTTACAATGCTGAGAAAACAAACAATCTGGACGACTGTTATGTGGAGAAACGGAACAGGAAACACTTCTCATGTGAAATGGAAAGAATTCAGCTACATTGTGGATAATGCACCGGGACCGTACTGTAACCTCACTCACACAATGCCACATCTGATTCTCCTCTTCTGTTCAGTTCTGCGATCTTGTCGTCAAGGTCGCTCTTCACCTCTGAAAGATACAGACACACGCTGCAAATTAGAACTAGATTGAAACGCGAATCGTCGCTGCTTTTAGCAAAAACAAAGTGCTTACGGTTGTATTTGTCCCCGAGTCCGGAGCTTTGGTCGCTCTTTAATTGCAGTTTCCTCCGCAGATCTGCAGCAAGGGAAGAGGAAGTAAGGTCATCAAACCTCTCACCTGAACTTGTCAGAGCAGGTGTGTTCAGATGAACTCCACTCACCTACGACCTCGGCCTGATGTTTCTCCTGGATATCAGAACATTGTGCCACCGTCTGGTTCAGCTTGTTCTGCAGAACTAGGACCAGAAAAGAAACTAAAATTGAGCCATACATCTAACTTGTTGTTGCAGCCACCTCAACACGCCAGGACTCAGAACTTAACCTTGATTTGAGCCTGAACTCGAGAGTGCTGCTCCGTCAATTCTAGAAAAGTGTTTTTTGCTTTAGAAACAGATAATTGTCATGATATGAATTCAATGATGTAAAAAGGAAATAAGACCCTCACCAGCAATTGTAGCAGAAGATGTTTTGCTGTCATCCTGCTTTTCTCGTTCTATGTTTCTGAGTTGCTTTTGGAGATTAGTGATTGTCAGAGCTGAGGAATACAGAAAAGAGGGATTACACAGAAATAAACGGAAGACTATTCATTGATAATAATGTTTAAGTCATGTAGACACCATGTGCCTCTGTTCTACTTACTCAAATTGGCATTTTTCTCATTTTTCTCATTCAGCTTGTTGATATGTTGCTGCAGTTCATTCTTCTTGGTCTGAAGCTGGTTTGTTAGCTCTGAGACAAATCAAATCAGTGAAAAAAGTTACCACACAACGCAACACAGTTTGAAATTGCATCAAGAGGTGAGTCATCATTCAAAACGGTGCCTGTGGGACTTGTGAAGGATTGTCGGAGATACTTACTGGTTACTTGAGAGGTCTGTGATGTCTGGAGGTCTGACAACTGTCTCTGCAACTGCTCCACCTGACTCTGCAGCGTGATGACCTTCAGCACTAAAGCGCACCAGAAAGGCAACATGTCCAGAAGGCAGAAATGCAGAATACTCCAACAGAAATTGCAATAAGACTCAAACTGCACAAATCGTGCACAACTTGGAAAAAATAGAGGCTAGAGTCATCATCTCTTCAGAGGGGTGAATGGAAGAAAACAGGGGGTCCATCACCCCTTTCTGTTCACTTGTTTCATACTCACTGATACTCGTGGTTTCGTTGCCTTCGTCTTTCATTTCATCGAGAAGGTCGTCTAGTTCTTTTTGCAACTCTGGAAAAAGTAGACAGGCGTTAATGTGGGTTCCTTTTGTGTCAAGTGTATCCCGTTCAATCTGACTTTAAAATAACGTCAACATGAAATACCTTCCAGGCGGTGATCAGTGGTCTCATTGGCAGCCCCTCTCTGAAGGTCCCATATCTCATTCTGCAGCGTGGTGATTCTTAGAACTGAAACATACACACACACAACACACACACACACACACACACACACACACACACACACAATGAGACAAACTGAGCAGATTGCCTCTGAAATCAGTCTTTATACTCCTCACTATGCAAAATGGCGTATCCATTGTATTGATTGACTATAGCTCAGTCTTCAATAAAATCCTGCTTGTGAACTTATTAGGCCACACCCACTGGGAGTCAATCAGCTGTTAAGCTATTAGATACTGGACTTTCTAAGACAGCATGCTCTCTACTGGTGCTCCCTAGAGGTGTGTATTATCACCTCTTCTTTATTTATTGTACGTAATGTGTGTCAAGATGATTGAGTTTGAGGCTGATACCACTTTAAGAGACTCGATCTCAGGTGGTAATGAATCTGCTCATAGGTGTGAGGTTCCTTATAGGGGTGATTGTCACCTTAGAGCTTAAATCGTGCCTCAAGTCATCAGTGTATCAAATCAATGTGCTCACTTATTTGTGGGTTGGAGCTCAATATCTCCAGTTCTGCGGTCTTGACCATTAACTGCAGCTGCTTCTCCTCCAGTTGCCTCTGCAGCTCTGAGGGAGACCCAGACAGACAGTGATAATTGAGGGATGCAGGATAATAAATATCCATCTTAACAAGTCATTCAGTCTAGTATTGAGTCTCAAAATCTAACTTTAGCTCAAAACATTCAAGATATAGTCACTTATTTCAAGAAAATACTCGAAAGAGGGTGATGTGCATTTGAAACAAGAGAAATTAATTCATCCTGTTGGCAGATTTTCTAAAAAAAGTATTTTAAGCCTCAATATTAGACTAAATGCCATGTTAAGTTTGATATTTTTACAGTGTGGAACCAGGCCATTACATCATTTGGACATCACTGTACTGTACATTCCTCACCTGAGATCTTGTCTGGGTCGTCTGTTGTCCTGATCAGACCTTTCAGCGCCTTCAGCTCATCATTCAGGTTTATCATCCACAGAACTAGCCCAGAAAAACAAACCTCACTAAGCGGTTTACAATGCTGAGAAAACAAACAATCTGGACGACTGTTATGTGGAGAAACGGAACAGGAAACACTTCTCATGTGAAATGGAAAGAATTCAGCTACATTGTGGATAATGCACCGGGACCGTACTGTAACCTCACTCACACAATGCCACATCTGATTCTCCTCTTCTGTTCAGTTCTGCGATCTTGTCGTCAAGGTCGCTCTTCACCTCTGAAAGATACAGACACACGCTGCAAATTAGAACTAGATTGAAACGCGAATCGTCGCTGCTTTTAGCAAAAACAAAGTGCTTACGGTTGTATTTGTCCCCGAGTCCGGAGCTTTGGTCGCTCTTTAATTGCAGTTTCCTCCGCAGATCTGCAGCAAGGGAAGAGGAAGTAAGGTCATCAAACCTCTCACCTGAACTTGTCAGAGCAGGTGTGTTCAGATGAACTCCACTCACCTACGACCTCGGCCTGATGTTTCTCCTGGATATCAGAACATTGTGCCACCGTCTGGTTCAGCTTGTTCTGCAGAACTAGGACCAGAAAAGAAACTAAAATTGAGCCATACATCTAACTTGTTGTTGCAGCCACCTCAACACGCCAGGACTCAGAACTTAACCTTGATTTGAGCCTGAACTCGAGAGTGCTGCTCCGTCAATTCTAGAAAAGTGTTTTTTGCTTTAGAAACAGATAATTGTCATGATATGAATTCAATGATGTAAAAAGGAAATAAGACCCTCACCAGCAATTGTAGCAGAAGATGTTTTGCTGTCATCCTGCTTTTCTCGTTCTATGTTTCTGAGTTGCTTTTGGAGATTAGTGATTGTCAGAGCTGAGGAATACAGAAAAGAGGGATTACACAGAAATAAACGGAAGACTATTCATTGATAATAATGTTTAAGTCATGTAGACACCATGTGCCTCTGTTCTACTTACTCAAATTGGCATTTTTCTCATTTTTCTCATTCAGCTTGTTGATATGTTGCTGCAGTTCATTCTTCTTGGTCTGAAGCTGGTTTGTTAGCTCTGAGACAAATCAAATCAGTGAAAAAAGTTACCACACAACGCAACACAGTTTGAAATTGCATCAAGAGGTGAGTCATCATTCAAAACGGTGCCTGTGGGACTTGTGAAGGATTGTCGGAGATACTTACTGGTTACTTGAGAGGTCTGTGATGTCTGGAGGTCTGACAACTGTCTCTGCAACTGCTCCACCTGACTCTGCAGCGTGATGACCTTCAGCACTAAAGCGCACCAGAAAGGCAACATGTCCAGAAGGCAGAAATGCAGAATACTCCAACAGAAATTGCAATAAGACTCAAACTGCACAAATCGTGCACAACTTGGAAAAAATAGAGGCTAGAGTCATCATCTCTTCAGAGGGGTGAATGGAAGAAAACAGGGGGTCCATCACCCCTTTCTGTTCACTTGTTTCATACTCACTGATACTCGTGGTTTCGTTGCCTTCGTCTTTCATTTCATCGAGAAGGTCGTCTAGTTCTTTTTGCAACTCTGGAAAAAGTAGACAGGCGTTAATGTGGGTTCCTTTTGTGTCAAGTGTATCCCGTTCAATCTGACTTTAAAATAACGTCAACATGAAATACCTTCCAGGCGGTGATCAGTGGTCTCATTGGCAGCCCCTCTCTGAAGGTCCCATATCTCATTCTGCAGCGTGGTGATTCTTAGAACTGAAACATACACACACACACACACACACACACACACACACACACACACACACACAATGAGACAAACTGAGCAGATTGCCTCTGAAATCAGTCTTTATACTCCTCACTATGCAAAATGGCGTATCCATTGTATTGATTGACTATAGCTCAGTCTTCAATAAAATCCTGCTTGTGAACTTATTAGGCCACACCCACTGGGAGTCAATCAGCTGTTAAGCTATTAGATACTGGACTTTCTAAGACAGCATGCTCTCTACTGGTGCTCCCTAGAGGTGTGTATTATCACCTCTTCTTTATTTATTGTACGTAATGTGTGTCAAGATGATTGAGTTTGAGGCTGATACCACTTTAAGAGACTCGATCTCAGGTGGTAATGAATCTGCTCATAGGTGTGAGGTTCCTTATAGGGGTGATTGTCACCTTAGAGCTTAAATCGTGCCTCAAGTCATCAGTGTATCAAATCAATGTGCTCACTTATTTGTGGGTTGGAGCTCAATATCTCCAGTTCTGCGGTCTTGACCATTAACTGCAGCTGCTTCTCCTCCAGTTGCCTCTGCAGCTCTGAGGGAGACCCAGACAGACAGTGATAATTGAGGGATGCAGGATAATAAATATCCATCTTAACAAGTCATTCAGTCTAGTATTGAGTCTCAAAATCTAACTTTAGCTCAAAACATTCAAGATATAGTCACTTATTTCAAGAAAATACTCGAAAGAGGGTGATGTGCATTTGAAACAAGAGAAATTAATTCATCCTGTTGGCAGATTTTCTAAAAAAAGTATTTTAAGCCTCAATATTAGACTAAATGCCATGTTAAGTTTGATATTTTTACAGTGTGGAACCAGGCCATTACATCATTTGGACATCACTGTACTGTACATTCCTCACCTGAGATCTTGTCTGGGTCGTCTGTTGTCCTGATCAGACCTTTCAGCGCCTTCAGCTCATCATTCAGGTTTATCATCCACAGAACTAGCCCAGAAAAACAAACCTCACTAAGCGGTTTACAATGCTGAGAAAACAAACAATCTGGACGACTGTTATGTGGAGAAACGGAACAGGAAACACTTCTCATGTGAAATGGAAAGAATTCAGCTACATTGTGGATAATGCACCGGGACCGTACTGTAACCTCACTCACACAATGCCACATCTGATTCTCCTCTTCTGTTCAGTTCTGCGATCTTGTCGTCAAGGTCGCTCTTCACCTCTGAAAGATACAGACACACGCTGCAAATTAGAACTAGATTGAAACGCGAATCGTCGCTGCTTTTAGCAAAAACAAAGTGCTTACGGTTGTATTTGTCCCCGAGTCCGGAGCTTTGGTCGCTCTTTAATTGCAGTTTCCTCCGCAGATCTGCAGCAAGGGAAGAGGAAGTAAGGTCATCAAACCTCTCACCTGAACTTGTCAGAGCAGGTGTGTTCAGATGAACTCCACTCACCTACGACCTCGGCCTGATGTTTCTCCTGGATATCAGAACATTGTGCCACCGTCTGGTTCAGCTTGTTCTGCAGAACTAGGACCAGAAAAGAAACTAAAATTGAGCCATACATCTAACTTGTTGTTGCAGCCACCTCAACACGCCAGGACTCAGAACTTAACCTTGATTTGAGCCTGAACTCGAGAGTGCTGCTCCGTCAATTCTAGAAAAGTGTTTTTTGCTTTAGAAACAGATAATTGTCATGATATGAATTCAATGATGTAAAAAGGAAATAAGACCCTCACCAGCAATTGTAGCAGAAGATGTTTTGCTGTCATCCTGCTTTTCTCGTTCTATGTTTCTGAGTTGCTTTTGGAGATTAGTGATTGTCAGAGCTGAGGAATACAGAAAAGAGGGATTACACAGAAATAAACGGAAGACTATTCATTGATAATAATGTTTAAGTCATGTAGACACCATGTGCCTCTGTTCTACTTACTCAAATTGGCATTTTTCTCATTTTTCTCATTCAGCTTGTTGATATGTTGCTGCAGTTCATTCTTCTTGGTCTGAAGCTGGTTTGTTAGCTCTGAGACAAATCAAATCAGTGAAAAAAGTTACCACACAACGCAACACAGTTTGAAATTGCATCAAGAGGTGAGTCATCATTCAAAACGGTGCCTGTGGGACTTGTGAAGGATTGTCGGAGATACTTACTGGTTACTTGAGAGGTCTGTGATGTCTGGAGGTCTGACAACTGTCTCTGCAACTGCTCCACCTGACTCTGCAGCGTGATGACCTTCAGCACTAAAGCGCACCAGAAAGGCAACATGTCCAGAAGGCAGAAATGCAGAATACTCCAACAGAAATTGCAATAAGACTCAAACTGCACAAATCGTGCACAACTTGGAAAAAATAGAGGCTAGAGTCATCATCTCTTCAGAGGGGTGAATGGAAGAAAACAGGGGGTCCATCACCCCTTTCTGTTCACTTGTTTCATACTCACTGATACTCGTGGTTTCGTTGCCTTCATCTTTCATTTCATCGAGAAGGTCGTCTAGTTCTTTTTGCAACTCTGGAAAAAGTAGACAGGCGTTAATGTGGGTTCCTTTTGTGTCAAGTGTATCCCGTTCAATCTGACTTTAAAATAACGTCAACATGAAATACCTTCCAGGCGGTGATCAGTGGTCTCATTGGCAGCCCCTCTCTGAAGGTCCCATATCTCATTCTGCAGCGTGGTGATTCTTAGAACTGAAACATACACACACACACACACACACACACACACACACACACACACACACACAATGAGACAAACTGAGCAGATTGCCTCTGAAATCAGTCTTTATACTCCTCACTATGCAAAATGGCGTATCCATTGCATTGATTGACTATAGCTCAGTCTTCAATAAAATCCTGCTTGTGAACTTATTAGGCCACACCCACTGGGAGTCAATCAGCTGTTAAGCTATTGGATACTGGACTTTCTAAGACAGCATGCTCTCTACTGGTGCTCCCTAGAGGTGTGTATTATCACCTCTTCTTTATTTATTGTACGTAATGTGTGTCAAGATGATTGAGTTTGAGGCTGATACCACTTTAAGAGACTCGATCTCAGGTGGTAATGAATCTGCTCATAGGTGTGAGGTTCCTTATAGGGGTGATTGTCACCTTAGAGCTTAAATCGTGCCTCAAGTCATCAGTGTATCAAATCAATGTGCTCACTTATTTGTGGGTTGGAGCTCAATATCTCCAGTTCTGCGGTCTTGACCATTAACTGCAGCTGCTTCTCCTCCAGTTGCCTCTGCAGCTCTGAGGGAGACCCAGACAGACAGTGATAATTGAGGGATGCAGGATAATAAATATCCATCTTAACAAGTCATTCAGTCTAGTATTGAGTCTCAAAATCTAACTTTAGCTCAAAACATTCAAGATATAGTCACTTATTTCAAGACAATACTCGAAAGAGGGTGATGTGCATTTGAAACAAGAGAAATGAATTCATCCTGTTGGCAGATTTTCTAAAAAAAGTATTTTAAGCCTCAATATTAGACTAAATGCCATGTTAAGTTCGATATTTTTACAGTGTGGAACCAGGCCATTACATCATTTGGACATCACTGTACTGTACATTCCTCACCTGAGATCTTGTCTGGGTCGTCTGTTGTCCTGATCAGACCTTTCAGCGCCTTCAGCTCATCATTCAGGTTTATCATCCACAGAACTAGCCCAGAAAAACAAACCTCACTAAGCGGTTTACAATGCTGAGAAAACAAACAATCTGGACGACTGTTATGTGGAGAAACGGAACAGGAAACACTTCTCATGTGAAATGGAAAGAATTCAGCTACATTGTGGATAATGCACCGGGACCGTACTGTAACCTCACTCACACGATGCCACATCTGATTCTCCTCTTCTGTTCAGTTCTGCGATCTTGTCGTCAAGGTCGCTCTTCACCTCTGAAAGATACAGACACACGCTGCAAATTAGAACTAGATTGAAACGCGAATCGTCGCTGCTTTTAGCAAAAACAAAGTGCTTACGGTTGTATTTGTCCCCGAGTCCGGAGCTTTGGTCGCTCTTTAATTGCAGTTTCCTCCGCAGATCTGCAGCAAGGGAAGAGGAAGTAAGGTCATCAAACCTCTCACCTGAACTTGTCAGAGCAGGTGTGTTCAGATGAACTCCACTCACCTACGACCTCGGCCTGATGCTTGGCACTTTCCCTCACTTTGGCTTGAAGCAGAGTCTGAAGGGCTGATTTCAAAACAATACAATATCAGATAAATCAAGGGTGTCACATTTGATATGAAGGTGCAAGGAACAGATAAATGAGGGGATCTTTCTGTCATAACGAATTTGGCCGTCTGAAGAAATTTAAAGTCCATCTTTTCACGGCGATAACGTTAATGACGTTCACGGTTGGCTCCTGGCAAAATCAATGTAAAAGCTTTACAGTCCAGTCAGCTGCATTTCAGCCTGGGCTCATCAATGGAAACGGGAGAGGGGAACTCACAGGTGACTTCAGTTGTTACTGACGTCTGATCAGGCTCGTCATGCCGCAGCTCTCTCACATCTTTCATTATGCTGATGATCTTCATGACTGGTAAAACAAAAGACGATCGTTTTTTGGACTTTTGGAGTTTTTGGTAACACAAAAGAAAATCACCGAGGCTCAAACTCACTCAGCTCTGCCTGGGCAAAGTCTACCGCCTCCAGGTGTTTCCTTAGGTCTTCGTGCTTTTTCTTCTCCGCCTCCAGAGTCGCTCTCAGCTCTAGGAGGAAACGACAAGTTCTTAAAGCTTTACTGGCTTTGAAATTCTCACACGAGACGACGCCAGTGCGACAATGTCTATCAATTTTAAGTTAGAAAAAGGATCAACCACCTTTAAGTTTGGCATCTGTTGTGTTTTTGGCGTTCGACATTAGCCCTCTGAGATCCTCCAGCTCCTTCTGCAGCACCAAAATCTCATGGGCTGGACCAATCAGAAGGAAGGACGTCAAATCATATGCTTCAGTAAACAAAGAAATTCAGAAACTAAGCTGCGTTTTAAAGGCTTGTACACTTACTCAGTTCTGTGTTACTCTGTTCACCAGTGAGTCGTAAAATGTTCTTTTTGAGCAGCTCAACCTTCTGCCTCCATTGCCTTTGTAAATCTGAAATGGAAACCAGGATGTTCTGAGTTACGATCTAAGAGAGTCTATTGTCTCTTTCCTTTTTGCAAGCGGCTTTCATTTCACACCGTGTTGGATTCAGATAATGATCCGTACGGCTGTTTAGAAGACGAAAATGTTCGGGACTCACCAGCAGTCTGCTTTCTGGACTGGTCAGCGTGGACCGTGATCAGCCTCTCTACCTCTGTCATCTTACTAGTCACAGAAATCCTCGCCAGTACTAGAAAGCCGACAGAGAATATGTGTGTGTCAGAAAATGCAGGATGCTGTGTCTTTATCTTTGAGATTAAAAAAGGAAATACTGACTCAGTTAGAGAGAGAGATATTTACTGACCGAGACTGACTACGTCACCGTCACGTTTGCCCTGCAGTTCACTGATCTTATTGTCCAGTTGTTCTTGTAGATCTGAAGGGAAATAGCGGAGGCAAACATGATTAGAAACTTCTAGGATCAGAAATGGAGACGTCAAAGTCTGCAAGATGGATTTTTGCAGAATAACCGTAGAAACTGGGGTAACTCATTGTCATATCGAAACAAGTAAGC
This sequence comes from Hoplostethus atlanticus, assembly GCA_034670405.1. Classification (NCBI taxonomy): domain Eukaryota; kingdom Metazoa; phylum Chordata; class Actinopteri; order Trachichthyiformes; family Trachichthyidae; genus Hoplostethus; species Hoplostethus atlanticus. The sequence continues at coordinate 3,144,508 of JAXDDX010000034.1, forward strand.
AGTTCAGTGAACTTTACCCTGGATTTCCTTGGTGGTTTGCTGACTAGATGTTCCTCTCCTTGCTTCTACCTGTTCTACATGCCAGATCTGACTTTGCAGGACGATGATCTGAAGAACTGAACACACACGAAAACCGCTGACACACAAAACTAGAAGCTAGAAGCTGTTCACCGTTCAACCGTTGAACTGATCTCTGCTGAGTTTTCAAAAGGTTGCTCTTACTGAACTGGGAGTGGGAGTGGCTCCTTTGCAACTGCTCCGTCTTAATCTTCAACTCGTGGACCTTTTCCTCCAGCTGTGCCTGTAGCTCTGTAGAGATGGAAACGTTTGTATCAAGGGCATTTAACCGATGCTAATTGAATCAAACACCTATGGACAAGTACAAATGTTTAGAGAAAACAAAATTGACATTGGGATTAATTATACTGATAGTATCTACAGCTAAAGTGGTATGTTGCTGACTGATATGGAGCAATAAAATAAAATAACAGCAACACTCACCAGTGACTCCAGTAGTATTAATCCTAAATGTGACCTTCTCCTGCAGTATATTCACCTCGTTAGTGAGTGCAGTTATCTTCAGCGCTAGAAAAATGACATTTCCATTATAGACTTTTAGCTGACACTCACCTAGAGCAACATGATTTGAAGCAGCAAAAAAAATGGAATGGAAAAAGGGAATATTGACATGTGCCAGAAAATAATAAATGAGGAATGTTGTGCTTTGCTGAACTTACTCAGGAATGTGTTGTCATCTGACATCACCAGCAGCTGGTTCATCTTGTTGTCCAGCAGGGCTTGACGAGCTGTCAAATTAAAAGTAGATTTCATTGGTTGTCTGGTTTTCCGAGCGTGTTTTCTCCGCACGTGCCACACATTTACAGTAAAATGGCTTACAGGCAATTACAGCGGATGTTGTGGCACTGCACGTCACGAGCTTCAGTTTCAGCACTCTCACATTACTCCTCAGCCCAAATGCCACTTCACCTGTGAGAAATAGAATAGCTTGTATTAGAGTCACTGTAATGGATCTCCATCGGCAGGTTTCTTTTTAGGTGACGATGTTGTTAGTTGGTGCTGAATCCTAAATACTCACCCAGCTGAGTGTTGCGATTTTTCGCCTCCTGCAGCTCCCGGTTCAGAAACGTCAGCTGCTCCTTCACACCTGAGGAAGACAACAGCTGTCCGTCAGCAGACTGGTAATATTATACACAAATTCCTTCCACACCCATATATCCCTCTCATAGAAAGTTTATTAAGACACTCAATCGCTCAATTTATTAGTTTTCCCACCATTATAAATATGAATTGTTGTTTTACACGCGCATGCTCCAAATATAACGAATACAAAGACTCACCAACGCAGGTTTTGATAGTAATACTCTGTAAGAGGAGAAAGGTTTACTGTTACTCAAAAGAGCCGGTTAAAAGAAATTGTACTCAAAATCTACATCATCGATGACAACAACAACCACAAGTGTTTCAACATGCATCATGATAAAAAAAATCATTACATACATACCGTTATGTTTATATTTTTGGGATCAATTCCTTCCGGGAGGGTTATCTGAGCACAAGAGAGCAAGTGGGCGTGTATCAATATTAGGACTGGTCTGTTAGTAAGGTCAGAAACTTGGCGTGGACTAAACAGAGACATTTCTTTTTCAGGAACAGAGTTTAGCTATGTATGATTTGATAATTCAGAGTCCTGGCGACTCACCGGGAACTGTGAAAGAATCCGGTCCACTTCTGAATTTCTCGTTTGACTGATTGGAGCTTTCACATCTGCAGGGTAGACTGAGAAGACAGAGAAGAGATCGCCATTAAACATCATTCGACCTTTATTGTGAAAGTTTAAAATATTTACAGTACTTCATCTACTGCACGCTGGTATTTAGGGACATGTACTGTAGTCATCAATAGAGAATAACACTCTCAGTGGCATGGGACAATACATCTTCCCTGGTCATCCCTGTGTTATTACGTGAGAATGAAATACCTTACCATGTCTGCTGTGAGAAGCTTGAATGACAGAGGAGAGAAGGAGGTGAATCCAAAGTATCTGGGAACCTCTCCCTCCAGCCATTGTGTTGTCTATCTTCTGTCACAAAACCTCTGAACAGTCCCGATGCTTTTTATAAAGCATTTATTAAGCAATCGACGATCGTTTTGGACCAATAGTAAAGGTTGAGAGATATGACACATCAACTGGATTGGTGTTATCAAGAGGGCTATCTGTGTAGTGATAACATTCAGTAGAATCAGAAACAGGTTTATTGCCAAATACAATATTGCCAGTATTGTTTACACATACGAGCAATTTGTCTTGGTGATTGGTGCATAACAATAAACAAGACATAGAAGAATAACAACAAAACAAGAATGAAAGCAAGTACTGTAGAGGCAAAGGTCAAGAATACAAAGATTACAAATACAAAGAATATTTGTAAGAATATTTGTAGAATATAAAATAGAGAAATTCACGCTAAAATATATGAAAAGATATAAGAAATAAGAAAATAATAATAATAACAATAGAATAAAAATAATATTGTGCCATATACATGTGCAAGTGTATGTGCAAATTTGTGCGTTAATGTAACGCATATAAGAAGGTGAGGATGATTTACATTAATACTAAAATATTACAAATTTAAAAAATAATTATAATAAAAATAGAAATCGGGGTATTCCGACAGTAGTATTTATTCAAGCAGTATTTATTCACTTCTCTCATAAATTTAAAATTCAGAACACCAAGAATGTCATCAAAAAACATTTTCTGCAATTCCATTGACAAGGACTGGACACTGACTTTGCAGATTAAAGTGTAAGACAAACAAACAAATAACAAATTGGGCAAATTGTCGAAATTGGACAAGTCTGTGGCATTTTCTATTTATTACAGACACTATTTGAAACTACGGCGGTGGTTTGTGGTTTATAAAAGCACATTCATTAGTTATAAGAACACAATAATAAGACTATGAACAGCAACCTGACATGCCTGCTAATGGCTTTTATGAGAACTTTATAGTGTCACAGTGTTTTTGCTCATGCTTGACCTTTTCACTTGCCAATTCGGGAAGTATCTACAAATTCTTGCACAAGAAAACAATGCAATACACCCTGATGCTATTTCAATAGCAAGAAAGAGAAGTATGATTTTCCAAATTTTGCAAATTCAAATAGTGGCATGCCCTAAAACAGGGAAACAGGGAATGTGTTTATCATGGCCCAGAGCAGTGTGTGTATTGACCTTATTACCTCATGGATTCCCGGAATTTCCATGAATGTGTGCAAGCTAAGCTAAACCATGGATAATGACTGACTGCATGTTATTTATATTGGCCATGTAATTGAAATAGGTTGCCAGTAGCCTGAAGGTTAGAAAATTGACCAAATCTCCAGACTGGCAGGGAAAGTGTGTGTGGGGGAAGTAAACAAGTAATGCTCTCCCGTCCCTCAGCGTGCTTGACACAACCCACAGTGGCACTGCTCATCCTCTCCAAACATTCACAGTATTGTGCAAAAGTCGGAGACCACCCTTTCGTTCATTCAACTTCCAGTCAAACGGCCATTGAGGACAGATTATTTTTTTATGTCAAACAAATGAGATTAGACATAATTAACTTGCATGAGGAAGGTGGAAGTCAATGGGAAATAAGTGAAAAAACAGGAGTTTCGCCATCATATAGACAGTACTTAAAGCTTTCATCTTTGAGAGACAGGAGAAAATCAAGCTACAGTCATGCTTCAGATCTAAATTCACAGGTGTTTCTGTCGATCCTCCCGCTGTGAGAAGACTCAATGCTATGGTCTGAAAGGATGTGTAGCTGTCAAAAAGCCGCTACTGAGAAAAGGAAATAGAAGAATAATTGCACTGAAACACCGAAACTGGACACCTGAGATGTGGAGTAAGGTTTTATGGACTGATGAGTCTAAAAGTGTTTCAACATGCATCATGATAAAAAAAAATCATTACATACATACAGTTACGTTTATATTTTTGGGATCAATTCCTTCCAGGAGGGTTATCTGAGCACAAGAGAGCAAGTGGGCGTGTATCAATATTAGGACTGGCCTGTTAGTAAGGTCAGAAACTTGGCATGGACTAAATTGACACATTTCCTCCAATGAAATAGCCTGGGAATCAGCCAAGCATGGTGGAGCCTCCGTTTGGGGATCCAGAACAACAACTGGAGTTTGGAATTTGTTTGAATGCTGATAAATACAAACAAATCTTAATACATCATGCAATACCCTCTGGAAAACGTCTGATTGGGAACAAATTCATTCATTCTGTAAAGAACTGTAAATTGAGCACGTGTGGCCTTTCTGTTAGCTTGAACCTGTCTCCTCTGACCTCTCTCATTAACAAGGTGTTTTTGTCTCACTGGATGTTTTTTTTTTCTCCACCATTCTCTGTAAACTCTAGAGACTGTAGTGGTGAAGATCACAGAAGCCACTGTGAAAGCCATGTAGCCTTCCTGTACACAGCTGACATTGAAAACATGGAACTTGGAAATGTTCTTGTGATACTCCTCATCCCTAATCTCTATACTACTACTACCAACTACTACGACTACTGCTTTTAATAATAATATTAACAAGGACTGAACGGCCTGATGTACTCTCAGGAGGAATATGCAATATGAAAGTCACATTGTAATCTATATACAGTGCATTCAGAAAGTATTCAGACCCCTTCACTTTTTTCACATTTTGTTATGTTGCAGCCTTATGCTAAAATTTTATTATTTTATTATTATTTTATGCAAATTTATTAAAAAGGAAAAAATGAAACATCACATTGAATATTCAGATTCTTTGCTATGACACTTGAAATTTAGCTCAGGTGCCTCCCATTTCTCTTGATCATCTTTGAGATGTTTCTACACCTTGATTGGAGTCCACCTGTGGTAAATTCAATTGATTGGACATGATTTGGAAAAGCACACACCTGTCTATATAAGGTCTCACAGCTGACAATGCATATCAGAGCAAAAACCAAGCCATGAGGTCCAAGGAACTGCCTACAGAGCTCAGAGACAGGATTGTGTCGAGGCACAGATCTGGGGAAGGCTACAAAAAATTCTGCTGCATTGAAGGTTCCCAAGAGCACAGTGGCCTCCATAATTCTTAAATGGAAGAAGTTTGGAACAACCAGGACTCTTCCTAGAGCTGGCTGCCCAGCCAAACTGAGCAATCGGGGGAGAAGGGCCTTGGTAAGAGAGGTGACCAAGAACCCGATGGTCACTCTGGCTGAGCTCTACAGATCCTGTGTGGAGAGGAGAGAAACTTCCAGAAGGACAACCATCACTGCAACACTCCACCGATCTGGGCTTTATAGCAGAGTGGCCAGACGGAAGCCTCTCCTTAGTGAAAGACACAAGAAAGCCTGCTTGGAGTTTGCAAAAAAGCACATAAAGGACTTTCAGACTGTGAGAAATAAGATTCTCTGGTCTGATGAAACCAAGATTGAACTGTCTGGCCTCAATTCTAAGCATGTCTGGAGGAAACCAGGCACCGCTCATTACCTGCCCAATACCATCCCAACGGTGAAGCATGGTGGTGGCAGCATCATGCTGTGGGGGTGTTTTTCAGCGGCAGGGATTGGGGGACTGGTCAGGGTTGAGGGAAAGCTGAACAGAGCAAAGTACAGAGATATCCTTAATGAACCTGGTCCAGAGCGCTCAGGACCTCAGACTGGGCCGAAGGGTCACCTTCCAACAGAACAATGACCCTAAGCACACAACCAAGACAACGCAGGAGTAGGGACAACTCTGTGAATCTCCTTGAGTGGCCCAGCCAGAGCCCTGACTTGAACCCAATTGAACATCTCTGGAGAGACCTGAAAATGGCTGTCCACCGACGGTCCCCATCCAACCTGACAGCTTGAGAGGATCTGCAGAGAAGACTGGCAGAAAATCCTCAAATCCAGGTGTGCAAAGCTTGTCGCGTCATACCCAAGAAGACTCGCGGCTGTAATCATTGCCAAAGGTGCTTCAACTAAGTACTGAGTAAATGGTCTGAATACTTATGTCAATGTGATATTTCCTTTTTAATAAATTAAAATAAATTTCTTGAATCCTGTTTTTGCTTTGTCATTATGGGGTATTGACTGTAGATTGATGAGGGAAAAAATTAAGTTAAACAATTTTAGCATAAGGCTGCAACATAACAAAATATGAAGTGAAGGGGTCTGAATACTTTCTGAATGCACTGTATAATCAACACTTTGAAAAACCAGAGGTCACATTTTGCCCAAATCACAGCCAGCATTGGTGCATGTTGTGCCATGTTCCTTCAGCACCAGCCTGGGTTCTAGATTATATTCATTGCTATAGTGCCACCTTGAGGACAACTGGCTCCATACTGTAGTGGGCGTCGTTTGGCATGGTTACTAGGCCTGTATGCAAGGTTTAGTGCATTTTCACGCAGGGGGAAGGCAGTTTATAAATAATAATAATAATAATAGTAACCTATTTTAATGTCTGATTCTGCTGCCCTGCACTTTGCAAGAGTAAATTGATCCCTGTCCCTCTGAGAAACAAAATGTTTTAATTTATAGATCTAGGACACATGCACGAGCACCTGCTAAACAAGTGTTGTTTTTTTCACTAATTTAAAGACATTTCGGTAGCGTATTAATGCCTTAATAGTTGCACTGTTTGGCTGAATGCATTGTATAATCGACACTTTGAAAAACCAGAGGTCACATTTTGCCCAAATCACAGCCAGCATTGGTGCATGTTGTGCCATGTTCCTTCAGCACCAGCCTGGGTTCTAGATTATATTCATTGCTATAGCGCCACCTTGAGGACAACTGGCTCCATACTGTAGTGGGCATCGTTTGGCATGGTTACTAGGCCTGTATGCAAGGTTTAGTGCATTTTCACGCAGGGGGAAGGCAGTTTATAAATAATAATAATAATAATAGTAACCTATTTTAATGTCTGATTCTGCTGCCCTGCACTTTGCAAGAGTAAATAGATCCCTGTCCCTCTGAGAAACAAAATGTTTTAATTTATAGATCTAGGACACATGCACGAGCACCTGCTAAACAAGTGTTGTTTTTTTCACTAATTTAAAGACATTTCGGTAGCGTATTAATGCCTTAATAGTTGCACTGTTTGGCTGAATCAAATAAATCTCTCACAGAAAAAAAAAACCATATTGCAGCCAATCTGAGACTGCGAGGCAAAAATAATCGATCAAAGGCTTGCCCGACGAGTCACAAGCGAAGACGGAAGTGGGTCGACGCGAACCCTCTCTATTCACCTGGATACTCTCGGCTTCAATCTCGCTTCTCCTCGCGATATGTCGGGAGACGGGGAGGCGTGATGAAGGAGATGATTTCCATACGGTTCCACCTAGTCCGTTGGGAATCATAACAGCGCTATAAAGGAACCTTGACCTTGACATCAAGACGTCTGCTTTTCTACCGACGCGGTGTAAAGGAATTCACAAGTCCAGTCACAAGTCACAAACATCTGGAATAAGGTAGGTTATTACATTTCTTTGTTGAAGGCGGTTCAGCGACATGTAAGACCTCTAAATTCTTGGTAGATACTCTGAGGTTTTCAAGTGTTGCCTTATCTAATGCGCTTTACCTTATCTGGGATATCAATTTTTTATATTGCTTCTTCTTCATTTTTATACTGCTGCTATTTTTCTTAATTGCGTACCCTCACAAATCCACTATACTGATACTATAGGGACCTGTAGTGTGTCTGCGGTAGTCAGTAGTGAGTTTGTACTGATTTTGTCATATTTTATGGTATTTCTTATTTCCTATGGTGTCCCTATAATATTCCTGTTATTATAGTGTAATAATTTAGTTTTACTGTTCTTCTTAGTAAGGACAACTATGGACCACCCTTAGTCAACATTAATCACTTTTATCAGTCACAACTGTGTAAGCCTGTAGCATAATGCTGAATAACAGTGACCTCACTAAATTGCATAACGCACAACAAATGTGGACTATGGACAGTAGTTGGCGATAGCGCAGCGTTAGACTCATGCAAGCCTGTTGCAGCCCTGACCTTATATGACTCATATTTTCCTATATCTCTTATTGCCGTAGTAACTTGTTGTCTCATCCACTAGAACAAATGGCCCTCTCAGGCTATGTGTGTGTGGTGACAGGCGCCTCCAGGGGCATCGGCAGGGGAATAGCTCTCCAGCTGTCGGAAGCAGGGGCCACAGTCTACATCACTGGTCGCCAGGAGAAGACTCTGAAACACACCGCTGCAGAGGTGACATGAACTGGAGGGAAGGTTCAGAGGTTTACTGATCTGATCTCCTGCTGCCATTGGTTAGTGATCCATAGGTTTGGCTTTGCTCCCCTGGTACTCACAGCTGATTTCTTTGTTCTCAATGCAGGTGAAAGAGAGGGGCGGGAAACTGTGTGCCAGTGGTCTGTGATTCTTCCAAGGACGAAGACATCGAAGAGCTGTTTGAACAGATCAAACGCGAGCAGAATGGCAGGCTGGACATCCTCGTTAACAACGCCTACGCTGGGGTTCAGGTCGGTGTCAAGAGGCCAACCGCTAATTGTCATGTCATGTTGTTATGAGAGCACGGATGTACATCAGGACAGAGCACCAACCATGTGATTCACCTGAGAGCAAACACAATGTCATTTGATTCCAGGATATCTTTGAGAATATGGGAAAGAAGTTCTGGGAAATTGAGCCATCCATATGGGATTCCATAAACGACGCGGGCCTCAGGTAAGTCTTGTCGGTCATGTCAACTGAGTCATGGCCAGCTGACTGCTTAGTCATTTCCACTCATCTATTGTCTGCTTCCTGGAATTCAATTCTTACTCCGATTGCTCAGAGTGAAATTCACTCTTCCAGTGCGAGTTCTTTCTGCTCAACAAGGCACACGGATGCCCCATTCTTGGGGTATTATCTAAGTGAAAGTGACATTTAAACTGAGCAAATGCTGAGATGTGTTAGCCATCTTTCAATGATTGCATTTTAACATGTACTTCTTGTGCTGCCAGGGGCCACTATTTCTGCTCGGTTTATGCCTCCCGGCTGATGGTGGCGCAGGGCCGGGGTTTGATAGTCGTCATCTCGTCTATTGGAGGGCTGAGATATATCTTCAATGTGCCGTATGGCGTCGGTAAAGCCGCAGTAAGTCCATCTGGTCATGAAGCGCTAGATTGTTGGGTCACATTCGCAGCCAATTATCGTAGCACAGGACTTTCAATATTTAGAGCTAGATATTCTACTTTGTCTCTCGGTGTCGTTAAAAACATGCTACTCTGTTTCCAGTGCGACAGGCTGGCGGCAGACACTGCTGTTGAACTGAAAAGTAGAGGGGTGGCGTCTGTCAGCCTGTGGCCCGGGGCAGGTGAAGACGGAGTTGGTGTCTCAGTTCATAGTGCAGAAGGATAATCCAATGGGTGTAGATCCTAAGGTAGACTCGTTTTGACAGCACATCCTCACCCATAGGTGTTGCTTCATTTTTGTTCATGTGCTGGATTTCCTTTTCCCCAGTTCAAGGAAATGTTTGCCAATGGAGAAACCACGGAGCTGAGCGGGAAGTGCATTGTCAAACTGGCAAAAGGTAGGATGACAAGAGGATTGGAATAACTGTCTGCATACATTTGGTATGAACATGCCGTAGCCTTAAGAAATTCCTTGTTGAGAAGCAATCAGCTGAACAGATGAAGTTTTATTTACAAAAGGAAGCATCTAGTCGTTGTAAGAATTCACTTATGGAGATTTCTCTTTCAACTTGAAAGATAAAGATTTGATGTCGATGACTGGGAGAGTTCTGATGACCTGTGACCTGGCAAGGCGCTACGGGGTGAAAGATATTGATGGTAAGCTTCCCCGATTTTTTTTTGTTTGTTTTTCCCTCGAGTCTCAAGATTTGAACTTCAGTCACTTTCTTTCTGATGTTTTGTTCGACTTTTTATTTCCAGGTCGGAGTGTCACCGATTACACCTCCCTAAAGTTCCTGCTGGCCCAGGTCCCGTACGTCTCCTGGCTCTCCGTTGTTGTGCCCTCATTCCTACGGGTGCCGCGCTTTGTGCTCAACCTTGCAAATGGGCGATTCTAAACCTGTCCTATAGCCCTGCTTAAGTGGCAGCAATATATTGTGTTTATACTGACTCTTATGGAGTTATTTCTAACTTCACTTGTGGTGGTGGACCAGGTCGTTGATTGCTACAAGGTGACAAGAACACTATTATCTCCAAACACATGTAAAAGGCCTGACTGGTGATTCTATAGTATACATGAAGTAGTAGACATGAAGGATGCTGTATATCTTATATTTTTATTATAACATTATTACTAATGTCAGCTGTGGGTGAAGCCACAGAATGTGAAAATGGTAATGTATTATATTCATATAATGTATTTTTAACAGCAATATTTCAATAAAGCTGATAGACACTAATTTGACTCTGGCTTGAGGATTTGCACTTTCAGAAAAAATGTCTGATGTATATACAGTTGTACAAATGTGATGTTAAAGAAGAAGAATCCAAACTCAGTGTATTTGACAAAACAAGGCACAGCTGGATAATCACATTACTTTTTACTGCTGTAAAAAAGGTAAGAAAGAGGCGTCTCCCAACATAAAAGACTATTATGGAGGATAGAATCCCATGTTGATGCATTAATATCGACACTCTATGATACCTACATATCCTACTGTACAGGAGTCATTAAAACTTAAGATGAAGCCCATAGCAGCTACTAGAGTGAAATGTAATGATCATGGTTAAAGCTGTCCTGTGTGGTTTTAGGAAGAAAACCTGAACTTCTGATGTGTCAAAAGATGATAATAATAATAATGCAATACATTATTAATACCTGTAAGGATGTTTTCCCCCTTCAAAATGCATCTTTAAACCCTCTATAACAATGTCTATATCTATGAGGAGGTGTGGATGCCAGTAGTTCTCAAAAACTAGGGGTCTTTGAGGAGGTTCTGGGGGGACCCCAGGAAAATTAGGAATTGTTTAATACCTCTATTATTTCTTAATTTTAAGTTAGGATAAAGGAATGCTTACTTTTGATCAGAGGTTTTAGATAGTTGTATAGTTGTGTACAAAAACATCTAAAACAACAATAATCTTTTCAGATTGGGGTTTCAGACAAAATCTTAACAAATGCGCAATTGTGGCCCTAGTGGCACCTATTTGTGGGATGATGGGGGGGGTACATTATGTTTGGGTACCCCTGCATTAGCCTACTGACAGGGGTTTATTATACAGGCGCCTCCTTCCTCCAATCCCCGGCCTGCTTTTCCCGGGCTGGCACACCCACCCCGCCGTCACCGCGGAGAGTCACTGGGGCCTGCTGGGTTTCCTGGTCCTCAGCTCCGCCTAGCCTCGATCTGGCCGGACAGGGGAAGCACTTCTCAGTTTCAGAACAAAAGCAACAACGGACGGGACCGAGGAGGACGAAGTAACGGCGACTCAAGTATAGAGCTCAAAGCCGCGGGTTGAAGGTTTCGGCCCCTCCACAAGACGCTCTCCGACGAGGATCGCCCGGCGCCTCAACTCATGCGAAAGGCGACAAAGTTGGTCGCCTCGCATCTTTGTATCCCAAACACAATCCCGTCGAGGTGCTTGATAAATAAGACAAGGGTCAAGCAGGCAGACGGTATTGTTTCCTGGTCTTTCTCAAAACTTCCACCCATAAAAGAAGGATCGATCTACGGAAGAACTCTGGATTTCTTTTTTTGGAGTGCGCGTTTGTTTTCGCTCACGCGGATCTCGAGAATAAAAAGGTTGCGTTGGTCTTTTCGGTAAGTTATTTTTTTATGTTTCACTGAAGCGTGTCTGACGGCGAAGTGCGCCTGTGCAGTCTAAAGCGTTTTAGTTGGTACGCCACAAAGAGGGACACACTGGACTGTTATTGTCGGTGGCACTGACGACAACTTTGAGCTTTTTTTGTTACACTAACACTTTTGAACTTATTGTTACACAGCAAACCCTCATAATATACGAAATTTAAAAAAAGAAACTGGCGGGGAAATTGCTCGTGAGATTTTCCCCCGCGGTAGTCAATCGATCGTAAGTGAATCCTAATTGAACTTGTTTATAGTTATTAGCCAATGGCTGATAAAAAAAAAAAACCCGGCACGGTTTCATTTTGGCGTGGCACGGACGGCCTAAATCACCGGCCATGGTGTAATCTACCGACTGAATGTGCAACATTGTCTGCGGTAAGCTAAATATAAAGTAATCTCTAAACAAAACACTTATTTTCAAGGCAATGTTTTACGAGTAATAGCCTGACACCTGCTGACTGCGATGGAGCAGAAATAGCCATAAACACTATGGTCCAGAAGTAGGGTTGGATCATGAATTACTTGGATTTACTGATGCTCAGACTGACGTTTCAATTGGAATAGTTTTCAAGTGTGGACTATACTTCACCTGTTGCATAACATATATGGAGCAGAAAACATTTGGTTTGTTTTTCATTGGGCATTTTTTTTCACCAGGGGTATTTCACATTTATCCATTTAATGTACTGTAATTCTGTTGTGTGCCTGCCTCAGTCCCTTGCCTAAGGAGTATGACTAATGCAAGCTCATTGTCTCCTCACGTAGGTTCTTTCTGTACTAGTTTGCCTTTGTGAAGAGGCTACACTTGAATCCTTTGGGACTGGGAACTTGAGGTGGAACAAAGCCAGGGCTGGGAAGGGGTGAGAAAGTAGATTGTGATGGATTTCTTATGGGACCCCCATTCCCACCCCACCCTACCCTACCCCACCCTTTGCCACCACACCCCCACTCTTACAAAACAAAAGTCAGTCACCACACTTTGGTTCCAGGGGGGAGGGGAACTCAATCTGGACATAGAGTATACGACTGGTTTCACTGCGAGCTTCAGAATAAGGGGTGCAAAGATGGGGGGAGGGGGAAACAGCTGTCAGATAATCAACTTTGAGAATAAGAGAGAATAGAAAATTTTGGAAACATAGAGAGCGCTTATAGCACTTTAGCATCATTTGTGAAGTTTATAGCTTCCTCTGGAAAGTTAAAACAACATGGCAATTGAGACAAGCAAAAAGCATCAACATTTGAAATGACTTTTTTTGTGTGTTTTCTAGGTAAGAGACTGACTTTGATATACCAGATGGCAGCGTACGGTGAACGTAACGGTAGAGCAGTGTTAGGCGTGGACATGACGGAGCCTTTTGAGGGCGAAGTGACAAAGACGGAATGTAAAAGAAAGCACGCCTCTAAGAATGTGCACCCATCTGACGGCAAAGCTGACGGCAACGCAGGCGGCGCGGCTAGTTTCAGCACCAACAACAATTCTGTTGTGTGCCTGCCTCTGGTGTCGGAGGGACTGAAACTGGTGTGGACGCAGTCTGATCAGACTCGTGAACTCGACGCCATCCCAGAGCTGATCCAAGCCTTTAACTTGTTCCCGTACCCCACATCCCGTGAGGTCAATGCCTTGGCCCGGGCGTGTGCCTTGCCACTGGACAAAGTCAAGGTGTGGTTTATGGTGCAAAGAATTAAGTATGGTATCAGCTGGGCCTCAGAGGAGATTGAGGAGACGCGGCGGAAGCTGTCGATACTTGAAGTTTCTGGTGACCCTACTGAAACAAAGGAGGAAGTAAAAATGAAGAGCAAGAAGATAGGGTGTGAGGAATTGATAATGGAGGACAAAGACAGTGATCAAATAGAAGGTGCTCTTTCCAGCTTGGTCACCGAGAAGAAGAAACCAAGCTGTAAGTCACCAGAGCCCTACAAACCAGCCAAACCCACTGTCCCATGTTTCAGCTCCTGTCTCCCACCCCCTCAGGACTCGTACTACTACCGGCCCCCAGTGGACACGCCGGCAACTGTTGCCGCCGACGTCTCCCTGGACCTCTCGGATTCGTCTTCGAAACAGCGCCGTAACGGACGCTACAAAAAGTCCAAAGCTCAGCTCGCTGTCCTCCGCAGCAGCTTTCTTAGAGAGAACTGGCCCGCAGAGGCAGAACTTAGACGTTTGCAGGAAGAAACGGGGCTGAGCCGCAACGACATCCGCAAATGGTTCAGCGACAGCCGTTACCAGCTTCGAGTTGGCCGAGGAACCCTTGCAGCGGCCCAGCTTTATCCTCACCATACTGCAGCGGGAGTAAAAGATGAGCAACAACTTCAGCCTCTTCCACTTATTACTCAAAAGCAGCTCAATGGTGTAAAAGTGCAGGAGGCAGCCCGTACCAATGGGATTAAAGACTCACATTTCTTTCAGACCTTTCTGTCAAACAGTCTGGAAGCGATTGGGGAAAGAGGGCTGGAAGTTGAGACGGAGGGGTGTGAGGCTGTGGAGAAGATTTCTGGTGATGAAGACAATATTAAAGATGAGGAACAAAGTGAAGATAAACCCTTGCAACTGACAAAGACCAGCAAGATTGAGCCAAATGTTCCACAGCAACCATCAGGTATATTAAAACCTTCCCCCTGCTCTTCCCCGTCTGGCACCCCACCACCAACAGCCTCACCTAATAAACGACTTTCAGACGGCATCAGTACATCAAAGAAGTCGGCGCACTCTGCCAAAGCCAGTTCCTCACAAACACCAGTGCGTCTCTCAGGGGCTGCCACATCCACATCCACATCCACATCCACTGCCCTCACTCCTGCTGGACGACCACGGAAGACCAAGGAACAGTTGGATGTGCTAAAGCAGCACTTCTTATGCTGCCAGTGGCCAAAGAGCGAAGATTACACTGAACTTGTTAAGCTTACAGGCTTGCCCCGTGCAGATGTTATTCAGTGGTTTGGGGACACACGCTATGCTGTTAAAAATGGTCAGTTGCGCTGGGTGCAGGGGGTCCGCGATCAGTTCCTGGCTGAACTCGCTACCCAGCAAAGTAGCAGCAGTTTAACCAATGTTAGCAGCTCCGGGGCAACCACCCGGGGCGGGGGTAGCCGCAAGCGAAAATCTCAAGCAAACGCAACAGGCGGCCAGTCAGATACCCCCGATATCCAACCGCTGGAAGCATATCATCGCTTGACAGGGACGCTACATGAAAAAGACCTTGACTCCCTATGCAAGAAATCGAGAATGAGCTACCAGCAAGTGCGAGATTGGTTTGCATCTCAGGAGAGTGGAGAGATTGACCAAGAGCCGAATGTCACTGATTGAGTAAAAAACACTGGAACCAAACATGGAGATTTGTGGAAGTTGGTGGGGTGTTCGTTCTTCCCTCTAGCGACAACTGTAGTTACTATTACGTTGGTTAGCATTGCTTTAATCGGAGCAGGTGTGCAACATACAGTCTTCCCAGTTCAAGCCCAAAGCAAGGCTTGTTTTTATATGCTGCATCTCCTGCTTATCCTAATATATTTGGACTTGAATTATGCTTGTGCTGCCTATGTAAGTGCTGTAAATAGGACAGTACCGTGTACACTGGTTTACTATATTTTTAGGCTTATTGTTTCTGTTTAGATTATCTATCACTACTACAGAATTTTTTTTTAGTATGTTATTGTAGCAGTATAATCTATATTGGTTGTACTTTTGGTACTTCAGTGTAGCAGACAAGAAACTGCTCTGGGAAAACTATGACTATGATGATGAAATTGTTGACTGATCACTGTGTGTAATCATTCCTTTACAGCCAATAATTCCTTTTCATGAAAAGCACACTGGACATCTACACTTTAAATTGGCATGTTGCACTTGGGTTTTAGAGCCTGCTGCCATTATGCTCATTAAATCCTTTTCTTTCACAAAACATTAATTCCTAACTATAGTGTCATTCTTGATCCCTTAATGTTTAAACCTTTTACCATGCTGTTTTCCAAAGGTATGGTCCAACCAGCAAATACTATTAGATCTAATTCTAACTCAAGTTAATACAAGCATACTCCTGAACATTTCAGGAATATTGCTATATTCCTAGGTTCTGTTTTAGATGCTGTGCCTAAATGTTGGATTTACATGTAGTTTGCATTGACTTGCACCATTTGACAGAAAAAAAGAATTACCAATAAATCAGCATCCGTTTCATTTTCAGTACAGGCGACACAAGTTGCCGACCTTAGTTTGGATTTGCACTCATTGATTCAGTCCATATCAGTATTTTTGCATCTCTGCCTTGATTTTTAGTCTTTGCAGATATGGGGGAGGGTGAAGGAATGGTTATGGTTGTAATAACTTAATCTACTGTAGTTGAAATAGTAGTAGTGGAGGAACCTGACCTAGGTTTGAGGAGGAAAGTCCTGGCAACACAAAGTGTATAATCTAGACAAACTTTGGTGATGACGGTGAGAGCCCATATGTAAACCAAGCATAGGGTTTGATCAAACAATCCAAAGCAAACTTAATATACTGTTTATATCAACTCAGATGATCAATTAAAGCACAAATGTGTCACGTTCAGGTATGTCAGTACATGTATTTAATAAAATTATTTCTACATTGCTGTTTGTTTTTCTATTAGCCATGAAAACGTAATGCAATTATCCTGTTGTGTGGAGAAGTCCAAAAGACTTCAATGTCTTCCTTTGCCTCAGTTGTGAATCTCTTTACAGTAGTTGTTCTAAACTCAGCAATTAATTTCTTATTTGTAAAAAGAAAAAAAGAACAAAGAAAGATGGCACTCGTTGTATGTTACTCTGTCTAATTTGCACAATTGTGTCACTGGAAACCAGTAAAAGATTTCCCTTTATAATCATGTGCAAGCGATTTCTTTGTGTGCTTTAAATTAATCCATTGTGATTCAAAGTCAAAATTCAGTAACAGTTGAACATTGATTGATGTGAATATTGGTTGTTGTAAGCAAAAGGCTAATGACTGTCAAATTATTCTACAGAAACTGTTTAGAAATGTCCAAATTGCTGCTAAACATCTAGTGGTAGAAAGAGGAAATGGCATCACATCCATCCATTCAAAGGCTGTTCAAACTTGAATCATACAGCAGTTTAATTGCTCAACATCTGTGTAAAAACTTGCAACAAGAAATATATACACCCATATAGGCAAAAGTGATACAAACCACCTTAATAACAGTGCGGGGCAAAGTATTATGTGAACTGTTTCTGGGCAAAAACATGAATCGTGGTTTTGTTTTCCCACAAAAAGCTTGACAGCCCTGGTGAGTTCATTTAAGACCAATGACTGCTAAATGAGAAATTTGTCTCCAGAATTGTTAGTGGCCATTTCTTAAAGGTCTGGGTGACTGGGTAAACTGGAACTGGATCCTAGGAGTCTGATGCTGAGTCCTGAGAATGAGGGAAATGAACTGACTCAGCAATTACACAAGAATCACCAGTACAGCGTGCAAATAAAATAAAATGGTTTATGGTAGACGGTATTGGGAGAGTATTTCTTACCTGGTTGGAGTGCTAAAGGACCGTGGGTGTTCCTTTTAAAAATAAGCAGGCGACAGGATTTTGATTCACTACGGGAGTGCATTTCCTTTCAGAGTTCATTAAATACAGTGTATCCACAGTTGAATTACCTAAGTTATTTTTTTAAAGCAACAAAAAGTGATTGCAACTACACTTACTGAGACCATGAAGAGAACTGTGGCTGGAAATAGTGGTAGCTGGTCCAGATAGAGTCTGAGAACATACACAAGACAAGGCAAATATTTAATTAATTTGTTATAAAACAAAAGTTACAACTTTTCCAAAATGCTATTACCTGAAGTTCAGCACTTAATATGTTTAACATATAGAGGATCCAGTCTATGAATGTGTAATAGTTTTGTCAACAACGGCCTCAAGATCTTTTTCTAAGTGTATAAGTCTTTTTTTTTTTTTTTGCAAGTGGTGGATATCTCACTTCACCAGTGTAACTAGGAGGCTTACTGTGAGGGAGAGTCTCGGACCTCTGTCTCTGGCCCTCCCCTGGGATTCAGCTGAGGCTGGGTGACTGAAGCACAGACGCCATGTTAAAAAGAGTCTGATTTATTAGTTGAAAATCATTGTTTTGATAAAGTGTAAAGATGTGATGATGCAGCAAACAAAAAACTAAATCCATTTGAACTTGAGCAGTACATATACCTTATATTTTGTGAACGAGGTGTGACTGGGGAATGAAAACATGCATGTAAGTTTACAAGCCGCGTTAACTTGAATCAAAGGATATGAAATGGATCATCCATATTTATAAAAAAATGACATGATAATGTGCACCTGGGGAGGTGACAGCCACAGGGAGTGACATCCTTTGAGCACTACGTTTGAGGGAAACAATTACAAATCAGTTGTTTTATTAATTCTAACAATGTTAATACTGGAAGGTTTGTTATGAAGCAGGGTAGTGCTGAAATGTAAGTTGGCCTTTACCCGTTTGTTTGGAATTGTCCTGGTGAAACCTGTGGTGGAGCAGGAAGTGTGCAGGTCAAATCAGATATCCAGTGTATTATCTTGACATTGGCATTTTAGGCAGTATCAACCTTTTGTTATCAGCCTCTTGCAACACTTACCCTCCTCTGAGAAAGGGGCTTTTTTAATTCAGCATTCTCTCTTTTCAGCTCTGAAAGCTGTCTACCGAAAACAGAAGTGAGGAGAATAATAGCTTTGCAATGTGGCGTAATGCACACACACAGGGGCAGAGGAACGACGAGGAGTACTGAAATGTCACCTGTAACCTTGCTCAGTGACCTCCTTCAGACGCCTTTCCAACTCCTCAGATTTATGTTTGAAGTAGGCTGTGACTCTCTCCTTCTGTGTCCGTTGAAAAAGTGCAATCTGTGGGTGATGAAAGCCTCACCGTTAAACACACATTCAGTGGAAATAAGTCTGGGTCGATAATCATCTTTGGCTAATAGACAATAACTCAGGTACCCAGAGGATCTTATGACACTGTGATGCTAAGGTGCTTTTAATGTTAAATGTTAAAATATCATTGAAGCAATCTTTTGTAGATTGATTGATTAACTGACTGATTAATTGATTGAAGTGTCACATAAGTGGTACAGCAATTATTAAAAAGGTGGTGCAGCAAGAGAGCGTGGAGTGACTGCTGGAAGGAAGAAGCACATACCTGTGCTATGTGCTCCAGCCGTGACTGAATGAGCATCAAAGGATCCTTGAAAAACACTTTTTCCTGAGGCTTCATCTAAAGATTCAGATTTGAGATACTCTGTTGACTGTGTAAAAGGAGAGGGGCATTCTCTGTTGGCGGCGTTATAACCTCCAGCGAATATGTTACAAACAGACCAACCTTATCTGTGATGGGCAGATAATTGCAGCTGGCTCCACATATATTGCACTGTTCTATGGGAAAAGGCAAAATAACAATAGGCATTCGTTCACATTGAAGCATTCGCTTTGTGTCACATAAAAATAGCTGATGTTGAAGAATATAAGTTAGCAGGGGATTGGGCACAAAAGTAAATTAATGTCATGGCAAGCAAAGCAGGCAGAATATAACTGTCATACTAGGGTTGATGCATCCTTCACAGCTGATATGGCCACAGCTGGATACAGCAAAATTCTGCCCTTTCCTCCTGAAGCAGCGGTTACAGTGGAACCAGTCCATTTTCACTGCTTCTTTCTTCCTAGCCTGGAATCCGGTAGAAGTTGAGTCAAGTCAGCTGAATAGACTATAATAGACTGCTGAAAAACAGAGTTACCTGCTATTAAGCTCTATAGTGTTGTGATCACCCCTACACAAATCTCATTAGGTCACGTAAAATATTTTGCATAGTTTCTTTGCATATGGATTCTGTATGAGTTTCAATAATAAGCTTTTCCTTGCATGCACTGGGACTTCTGAATGACCCTCATCCATGCGCAAAGCCAACCATAACTTTAACCATAACTTAGCTTAACTTCGCTACAACTGAAAGCCAGGGTACCCATCTCTCCCACTCTGTTACACACACACACACACACACACACACTCACAGAGCTAGAAGTTCAGAAGTATAGGCAACCCGTTAGCTCCAAAATGTTAACGTTAGCTAACGTGTTTGTTAGCTGTAACGGGGAAGAAGTAGCTACATGGTTCGGATAATGGTACAGACAATTAGCAAGTAAGAAACAGACACAAACCTGTCTTGGCACGGTGGCCAGTGGCCCAAATGTGTGTGTCTTGTTACCGTTATCTTACTGTTAGTAAGTAACGGTACTGTCAGTACCTGTTGCCCTAGCTCAGACGGTGCTGCGGTTATGGTGTGCCCGAGAGTGGCGGGACCAGTGAGGTTCGGTCCGTGTATTAATACAACACCAACACACCCGCTGTTCATTATAGCAGAGTTGGTAGTTGGTAGGAGGCAGAGTAAAACCGACCACATAACAAGTCATTTATATATGAATCCGACAAAATTACATTGTTTGCAGTGTACTAACCTTATTAGTATAAACTAGTTCATGTGTGCTGCATTATTGATTAATAAAACAATAACATGAATTACATGTGTCAATGAATAATTCCGTTATTCTGTCTTTAAAAGGTATATGGGAAAAAAATGGTAAAAGGATTTTTTAAAAAGGCATTTCAAAAAACATTAGTAGTGTTCTTTCCTATTCACTTTCCATCTCACAATGCAGTTATCTACTGCCATCCTTCTTGAGAGAGTGTCTCTGCTTGGGTCACACTGTCTTATTAGGGGACTCTTTTTAATTAAAAACATGCAGTCAATGTTTCAAGCTACAAATGAAGTCCAACCTACACTGAAGCTCTCCTTGGCCAGCTGACACACCCTGTCTGCAGTCAGTAGGCTGTAGCATGCCTGCTAATTCTAGCAAGCTAGCACAATGTCAGGGACGGGGATCCCTCAACTTTAATCTGGTCCGGTAGACGAGATGGAGGACAACCTGACCATGTGCCATCACAATCCTCCTTCAGCCCATCAAATAGTGCTGGAGTAAATCCAGTGGACAGTAAAAGCTATTTTAGCCATTAGCCAGGGGTTAACTTTAGCTTACCATGAGCGATTAGCTCATGAGCTGCTTAGCCACTACTAGCATACTGAACAAAGAACCATCAGTAAGATCATCTCTTTCTGATTTACAATGGCCGAAATTAATATTACTGCTAAGGAGTTTTAAGGAAAGGGGATTTGTTCAGTATGCTAGTCATAGTTTGATAGCCCACAAGCTAATAACTGGAGGTAAACTAAAGTTACCCCGCTCTTACTGTACTGAATTTACTCCACCACTGTTTGATGGGTTGGAGGACTGTGATGACACCCGGTGAAGTGGTCTTCTGTCTGATCTTGTCTGCCATCCTGACAGTTTAATTTGGACTAAAGAACAGAGAACATCCTGACAGTTTCAGATGGACTAAAGAACAGAACATATTTAGTTTCAGATGGACTAAAGAACATCTTATCTGTCCTCCGTGTGCTTTTGTTTTGGAATCGTACTTCAGCAGTTAGATATAACCATTACACACAATATGAACACAAGAATGCACATTGAGAAAGATCTCATTTGTGTTTCACAATAAAGACCTATGTTATTTTTGTTTAATAAAAGTGTAAATGCCCAAATTGTGAGATGGAAAAATGAATATAAAAATAGATGGAATAACAAAAATAAAAGATAAGAAATAAAAGAATGAAATAGAATTGACACTTAATGAAATGTGAATTGAATCATTTAATTATTTGAATGCATTTCATTTATCAATAATAGTCACTGAACTAGTCTAGTCCCTCTTCTCTACCAGGATGTTCCTCGACTCAGGTCAAGGCACCACACAGTTCCTTGCAGCATTCCAGAGATGCCTGTAGTGGTTGAGCATCAGGATTCTAATAGAGAGACTCCTGTCTTCTTCCAGTTGCTGTCTTAGTTTTAAGCTTACAGAATTACTATTTTACCATGCTTTATGCCTATATAAATTCATGCAAATGGAAACACAAATTAATCCTTTACAAAAGACTAAACATTGTTTCTTACTCTACTTCCAACGGTCTATTGGGCCTAGCGAGGCTGATCCTTCCCAGCACCCTCTTCAAAGCAGTTTCAATAGCTGCCACTTTATGTATACTGGAGAAATCCAACAGGTTTCATAGTCAGGTAAGAATTGAAAAATACCATGTGCACCTGTTCTACATCACAGCCTGACTTTTGTATTAGCTCCACATTAGATTGTCTCTGGGAAGTCACAAATGCAGGATTGGTGAGGCTGTAGCTCTACAAGTAGTATCCAAAGGATTTCTCTGCTAGTGTCTGTATACTGCAGTTTTTAAAAGTAGCAGAAGGAATGGAGGGGTGTACTACTCAACGGGCATTTGGACAATAAGGCACCAGCTTGACATCTGGAGCACGTTGGAAAATTGGAGCAATACCTCAATGTTGGTTGAGGTAAGAATTGAACACAGATACAAAGAGTTTGTCGATGGAGGCCAGACTGAGAACCAAGTGGCAACCCTGATGGAGCAATGAAGGGAATAAATGAATCTGTAGTGCATCCTGACTAAAGCTATGGGCTAAGTTCTGAGGCATTTACCATACCAAGCTCTGCCCTCATGACATTATGTACCGTTTATTTTTAAATAATCCAATCCTGTCACCATTTGAGGCATCTTGTAGTCAAACTAGTAAATTCCTGTAAAGTCTATAATGATCTAGATATCCAAACAATGCAGCATTAAAGATATTACACTTATGGAGTTAAATAACTCCCATAATTTGTTGTTGAAAATTCTTTATTAGGATCTATCCCTTGAGATGTACCAGCTCGTTTGAGGGTCCTAAAATTTGTCAATGTCAGTCTTGTTAATTCCCTTATTACTTAAGAAGAAACACAAAAGGGAAAAAAGCACATTCAAAAGGTCAATATTTATTATCAAACCAAGACTAAAAATCACACTAGACTGAAGAAGTGTTGGCAACCAGACCACAAGGAGATGGCTCCATTCCTGAAACAAAGTAGTTTGAGAATTAAAGTTTCTGACATCATAAAAATTCCAATGTTGTTCAATTATATTGCTTACTTGAGTAATCTTCAAGCAGTCGAGTCAGTGATCGTAAGTGGCCCAAAGACTGCTTTTTGTCTTATTCCATGCCTCCCTGAAAAAGTAAAGACCTAGTATGAGACCAGTGTAATATGGTAGACGTGTAGCAAAGTCATGTTGCGTCTCAATACCTGATGAAAGACTCCTC
Source organism: Hoplostethus atlanticus (assembly GCA_034670405.1). Taxonomy (NCBI): domain Eukaryota; kingdom Metazoa; phylum Chordata; class Actinopteri; order Trachichthyiformes; family Trachichthyidae; genus Hoplostethus; species Hoplostethus atlanticus. The sequence continues at coordinate 3,167,569 of JAXDDX010000034.1, forward strand.
GTCTTCCTGGAGTTGCAGCTGAAATCACAGCAGTCACACAGACTGCTATATGAAGGGTCATCTAGCAGCTTCCAACTGTGTGGAAGCAAGAGTGGTTATAAGGTGCCAGTCTTGATAAAGTTTGACACACTTGAACAGATGGACAAGTAAATACCAAATGATCGTTTTACCCATGCTCTTTGACATAGTGACAGGCCTTCTTACTGCTGTCAAGACCACTGGGCTCCCAAGCCACAAGCTTACAGTGGATAAAGACCTGTGGGGAGGGAAGGGAGGGGGTGCTTAGAAGATGTTCCTTTAAAGTCTTGATCAACTCCTGATCATATTAGCTGGGGAAAATACAAGCAAGGGCCTCCCCCAGACCTACGAAATGAGTAAGAACAGAAAATATGGGACGACAAGACGACATTACCTCCTCTCCCAGAGCAAACCTAAAGGCTTGAAGGGATAGTCGAATCTCTGACGACTTTTGTCTTGGCTCAAATTTTGAGCGTGTGGTCTTGCTGTCCAGAAGACATCTGTATGGTAAAGAACATAAATACAGTCGGTACATTTCACCTCCTAAACAAAAAAGTTCAGTTAACCACCACTGATGTTTTCAGACCATGTTACATGTACCCCTTGATGATTATTGGGAACATATTGCTTTCAGGCTGCAGCTCTGGTGTGGTGGTAGCCACGCATTCCTCAAGAAACAGTAACAACGGCTGATGGTTCTTCTGCTCAACACTGGCCGCGATTGGGATAAGAGAGCCAAGAGGAAAAGCAGTAGATTGAGCCGGGCCTGAGAAGTCAGCTAAAAAGCAGATACAGGTATGACATTATGGAGGTTATAGGGGTGATGGTGCAAGTTTTGCCATTTTCAGTGACCATTACAGAATCTGCAGTAAGACATTAGACCCACCATTCATGAGTCCCATGTGGAATACTAAAGCTCCTTCACCAAATGTATGAAACACTGGGTCGTACATAGGAGGGTACCAGTCTCTGGGCCTGCATGAAATAGAGCAGGAAGTCATATTTAAGTAAGTAAGTAAATCTTTTTTTTTTTTTTTTTATTGTCAAACAGTCAAAAGTAGAAGTAGCATGTCACCTCTCATAGGAACAGACGACGGGCTGAGCGAAGGCCAGCGTGTGAGAACCAGGAGGAGAATCGTAGACCAGGTCATTAGTGTATACTAGCTGATCCCCAGTCACCTTTAAGAGATTACAAATATTACTCAACTGTACAAGACATCTTATTGATACCAGTTCCCAGTGGTAAGTAGGTTACTTACCAGTCTCCTGAAGTGACAATCACTGAACTCCACATTGAAGGTAGCCTGCTTAGCAGAGAAGCTGGTGGGAGGACAGTTACCCAGACGCATTAGTGAGGCATCAGCCTGAAGTCTGGTCTCGGTCCATACCAGCGCGACAAGATCAGGCCTACAGTCCAGTTTCATATCTGTAATGGATAGAACATGCAAACTCAGACTGGGGGTGTGGGGGGGGGACTATCTTAACTCAACATAACTGACTTTGTTTTCCCACATCTTACCTGCATCTACTAAAATGGCAGCAGTTAAGCTCAAAAGCAGCACACCTTGCCAAAAGAAAGCCATCATGACTGAACTCCGGATTTCACATCCAACTGTTTGTTTTTATTCCCCCTGACCTTGAGACAGCAATCAAGCAAACGTCTTTCACCTGGCCTGTATTAACGACGTCAGGTGCAGTGATAATCAGCCTAATTGTAATGAGCCTGAGACCAACTCTAACGAGCACCAAAATGACATTGCGTCATACAGCTTTATTCAATATCAGTCTATAGCGGCATTAACATGTAGGCCTACATGTTAGGCCTATGTGGGTAAAGGGTTATCCAATTATCACCCTTTTTGTGAAAACTTTTAATTGGGAAACTTAAAATGTGTCTGTTTAATAGACAAACATGCAAGCTCAAGGCTCAGAAACGAGGCTAGCTGGTAATTTCCAATGCATTGCCATGGAAAGAAAACTACAGGATTGCGTCAGCATGGCGTCACATACACCCAATAAAACCTAGTTGAACTACAAGATGCTGCATGTGGTGCCAACTTATAAAACATTGTCACCCAAAAAAAAACAACCCAGATGTCAAATAGCAGAATTGTTTACACTGTTACTGTTTACACTAGGTTTAATTTTGCATTGTCAGTTTATGCATGGGATTTTTATCAACAAACCCCTATAGACAATATTGCACATAGTTCACTTCGGCTCTGCAAATGACTGATTCAAGTAGAGGTTTTATTGAGACCATATACACAGACACAGAATGTGGTTGATGTCCCAAAGCCTCATAGGTCAGGTGGTGTGAGGCCATCAGTTGTTGCTCCTGTCATGTGCAAGGTCCATGGGGCATCCCGTGGTAGGCTTAGACTTGGGTTTTCCTATGATAGACGGAGTTCACAAGATCAGTATCAAAGTCCTAATATCCCATGTTCAAACACAAATTTTTACTTGACAATACTTTTGACGACCTAGACCAGAGGTGTCGAACCATGTGCCATGGAGGGCCGAGTGTATACAGATTTTCATGCCAACCAAAGACTACACCTGGTGATTTCACTGGTTAGTCCCTCCTCTCTGGTTGAGGGTGTGATAACCAGTCGAATCACCTGGTGCATCGTTCGGTTGGAACGAAAACCTGCATACTCTCGGCCCTCCATGGCACATGGTTTGACACCCCTGACCAGCCTGGGGAAGATTAAAACACTAAAATGCAGACTTCAGCACACAATGTCATTACATCAGTAAGACTGTAGACAAACTGTTCAGACTACACCAACCTTGCTCTGCAGAGAAAGAACTGACTTACATGTTGTGGGTGCTTGGGTCAGAACGATCCACTATGATCAGGGGTCCCAACACAGAATTTTGAACCAGGCCCTGGGATTCTTGGGGGGGAAATAAATAAATAAACGCCTTGTGCAGGGAAAAGCACAATCAAAAATGTCTAAAGTTGGTGGAAAAGTATACCTGGGCCCACTTCTCTCTTGGGCCGAGACTTGCAAATTGAATCACAGCAGCTACAAAGGTTGCTCTGAAGGGGGTCATCTAGGAGTTCCCAGCTGAGAAAGGAACCATTGTAGAGTGTTGTGATATCAGCATGGTATTGATTAAATACTGATTCAACAGTCATTGATTACCTTCCACTTTCCTTCACGTAATGGCAGGCCTTCTTGCTTTCACTAAGAACTTCAGGATCCCACGCAACCAGTTTACAGTGGATGTACACCTGTGGTAGCAAAGGATGAGTCAGAATTTAATTAAAACTTTGTTGCTCACAGCAATAACTAGTAACCCTCTCACCTTTTCTCCAATACCATACTTGAAGGACTGCAGGTACAGGATGATTGCAGAGGAATGGTACCGTGGCAGGAACCTGGAGTTAGGCCCTCTTGCCATCCGAAAGACATCTGAAAAGAAATCAGCCAAACCTCAGATTAGCAATAATCTGTGTTTGTGTCCTTGAAATTAGGACGACAAAGGAAGCAAGTTCTTGTGTCTTTTGGGGAAACTGATGGAAAGCCTCTAACCAGCGTCAGAACCCTACCCCTTATTGGTGATGATGGGGTAAACCTGGCTGTCACGATGCAGCTCTGGTGTTGTGGCTGCCACACACTCCTCAAGAAGCAGCAACAAGGGCTGATGGTTCTTCTGCTCCACTGCCGCCCATATTGGAACGAAAGAGCCCAGGGGGATGATGTTGGTCTTTGCCGTAGCATTCAGTCCCTCTATTGGGAAAGGAAAAAAAAAAAAAAAAAAATAGAAGAAAAAAGTCAGTGCTCAGAATTTGGCTTTGAATGTTCCTATGTTGTGCTTGAAGTGCTATGAAATGACAATCCACCATTGAGGAGCGCCATGTGAAAGACCAGTCTGCCGTGACCTTCTGCAATACCCGATCCAGGGCTCAGGAACGGGGGAATCCACCCCTCAGGTCTGAAATAAATAAGTTTTCCTCAATCATCTTTCACCTTTCAGAAAAAAAAACTGGAATTTCAATCTGTGATTCTTTACCTTTTGTAAACACACTTAATGGGATATGTGAAGTCTGCAGGTTTTGACTTTGCGTATGGCCTGTAAAACAACTCATTTTCATAGATGAGGCGTTTTCCTTTTATCTGTGGGAAAAGGATTACTACAAGTGATTAGACACTGAAAGTGGCTGAACAGCATTTTGGTCAGGTAACAGCATTTTCATTACCAGTCTTCTGAATCTGCATTCATTTAATTTGTAGTTGAAGTTTGCTTCCCCCTCTCTGGTGGACAGAACAGACAAATGGGATGGGATACAGGTTCCAAGGAAGAGACGAGATGCAAATGACACCAACTCCGGTCTGACCTTCCATGTGATTCTCACTGAGTCTTTTAAACAGTCTACACTGATATCTGCAAACACAGTTTCATAGTTTAAGCTTCTGTAAATAAAATTTAAATTTGAGCACGTACATATGGTTGACAGGTGTCTACATTGTTCCATGTGTGAAGTGAGGCTATACCTGCATTAGCAACAATGGCTGCTACAACTGTCGCGATTGCCACACAAAGGCAAAGATGCGCCACCATGATGGAATGATCCAAAGCACATTGGAACTGACATTCATAGACTCACTTTATAGACTCACTAACCAATTAGCTGAATGATCAACACCTGAACAAAACCATTGACAGAGCCTAACGATTTGGGCAGAGGTCGAAGAAACGCAGGAAGATTTTTTCTGTGGTCTGATAACTTCGCACATCAGTGAAGCGCTGTTATATACATATATATATATATATATGTATTTATTATTTATATATATATATATATTTATTTATTTATTTTTAAATTCCAAATGATAGCTTTCCTCATCTTAGAAAAGGTTGGTTTGGCGTTTATCAGAGCGGAACCACTTTCTCATGCAGCACAATCTCATACGGAAAGCTTAGCATGTTACACAGGAAGTAAAATCAAATCAAAAGCTAGACGAGCAGGTTGTTCTTTTAGTAGTTCCAGTCGTATTGAATCGTGTTGTATGCTTTATTCAACATGCTGATTAAAGTTAAGGTGAGACAAGTTTTCATTTTAGGGACACACGCTAGCTAGCTTTAGCCTCAATACACCGCCGGCTAGCCGTACTGTCGGGCAGCTTGCTAGCATTACATGACTGTCTCGTATATCAATTCACGGCCGGCCAATAATGTATCTTACATTTGTCTTGCCATAATATTTTTTTACTTTCAGTTGTGTTTCTTGCATCAACACTAACATTAGTTGCCCAGTCAACCCATTAGCACGCTGCTCTTTGGGAACTGGTTTATTCAGCATATTGTTATAGCTGGCTTTAGTAGAATTCCCACCAAACCAGAGGGCCAACTAATTTCGCGTCTTTAAAACAAAAGATCTGTGCAAATCTTCTATAGATTTTAAAATGCTGGAAGTTGCAGAGACTGTGTAATTTCAGAAGACAAACCTGGCGAGGATGTGATCATGTTGACATATTGTGTTTCAGACTCTCACTGGAAAAGAAATAGAGATCGACATTGAGCCCACAGACAAGGTGATGGCATTAAATGAATTTAGTCCTTCTGAAGATAAAAATGCAGTGACCTAAATATCACTGACTCTCACGGCACTGTGATTTCTTACTCATGTCTCTGTGTCCTCTCACCTTCTACCTGGCATGCATTTTGTAAACCAAGGTGGAGCGAATCAAAGAAAGGGTGGAGGAAAAGGAGGGGATCCCACCTCAGCAACAAAGACTCATCTACAGTGGAAAACAGATGTGAGTTCCTCAACACTGAATGATCTCACCCTGCAGTAATTACAAAGTGTGTTAGTTCTCTCTAAGCTCTCTTCTCCAATGCCTCTCAGGAACGATGAGAAGACAGCGGCAGACTACAAGATCCAGGGAGGTTCAGTGCTTCATCTGGTGCTGGCGCTAAGAGGAGGGCTAATGTTCCACAGTCGCTCTATACGTCTCGCCTCCTAGTCATGAGTGGCTGTTATCGTGGGGCCAGCCGAGTGCCAACTCTATAGGTGTCTGTCACTGTCTCACCATGTTGCAGCACAGAGATCCAAAACCCCGTGCTCCCAGGCCTAAGCAACCCAAACAAACCAACGAAAAAGGACTTTTCTCCTAATTCCTTTGTAGATGTTTTTGTAACCCACCAGTAGATGTGGGCACCCACCCAGTACATGAGAGCAAGTTTGCGAACACTGTGGTTATTTTGCTTGTGAATAAATGGTGAAGTTGATTGAGCGTTGTGGAATACACATGTTTAGCACAGGTCACTGCTGAGGATTTTGAAAACTGCCTTTTATTAGAAAATGACAGAGAGAGAGAGAGAGAGGATTCAGAGACTATTTACTCAACAAACTGAATTCTCCTAGTCTGTTTCTTCCTAGTAAAGGTAGCAGACTGCACTGACATCCATTTAGAGTACCATTTTTGAAGTCCAATATCAATCAAATTAACATTTAAGAAATGAGATGTTATCAATTTACTGCTAAGGTAATATACTGCCTTAATCTGGAGGCAAAAATTCCAGCCCAATTTTTGTCCTCCATGAATACTCCAAGTGTGTGTAATTTGGTCAACATGTAAAAGGGTTGCATAAGGGATTTTTCAAAGACCTAGACTTCACATTGTGCTTATCTACCGAACAGCCAAAATATAAGTTTTGTAGACAGTAATCATGCCCATTATTCCTCCTGAATCACGTACATAGGCTTTAGACCAGGAATTACAATTATTTTAAATCAATAACCCTGTAAGGGGACAATATAAATGACAGGTAGGGAGATACTGGTCAGGACAAGCAACTGTTTGTTTGGAAACAAAACATTTCTATGACTACATATCATCCACAGGTAAAACAATTCTTTCACCTCAAAAATAAAACAAAATGAATATATTTTGTACATGGGAATACCTCAACTCTTGAGGGGACAAAAGGCACAGGGAAATACAAGCAGCTGAGAAGATGAGTGGATGAAAGAGGTAGGAAGAAGAGAGGAGCAATAACAGACTGGTGAAAGCAAGACGTGAAAGGTCCTGCTTAAAATCCTCTATCCTTAAATCTCAAGCCCACTTCCTTGTGTTTCCAGACAAATCCAAAAGCACTGAATTGGGATAAGAGGCGTTTCTTAGTAGCTTAACCGTGGCCCTCGTATCGTTAAACCAACCCAGTGCTTTTTAAGTTAATATGGAGTGGGTGAAGGCAACAACTTCAGGGTGGAAAGCTGGACAATCAGATTGAAGGGAGTGTACATAGAGTAGTGTTAGAAGGAAGCGGCTCATATTGACCAACAGGAGCCATTACCATGAGCCACGTAGAGGTACATGTTTCTGGAGTGAAAGGTAATTGATCAAGAAACCCATTCATCAGATGGTACTTACTGGGCAATGTTTGTACAGACAGTTTTGATTGCACAATTCCCAGAAATATGTCAGTATTTCAAAATGATACCTGCAGATAGGGGACTGTTGAAATTGCTGACCACCTGAACTTGATTCCAAAGCCTGTGCCATATCAAATGATGGCGTCAATCACATTTATACTTTCAGAAGAGGGTAAAACTACGGGGTGACGATGTCTGGCTGAGTTCATACATGAAGCGTTGCTGTCCTATGAAAGACCATCGTTCTACAGTCAAATAAACACAAACAAAATCAGAGTTATTTTAGAAACATCAGCTTGAACTGACGAGAACGTCGTACTGTAGTGTGGCTGATATATGTGAATCGGTCGACGGGAGAAAAAGGCCCTGCTTCAGAGGGGCGGCGCCTGCCGGTTCATCCGCAGACTTTGACTTTTTGTCGTTGTCTTGCTGCACTGATTGACAGCTGTCAGTGGCAGGCGGGGCTGGGGAAGGAGTCAATCTGTACTGTATCCTGAAAGGCTGATCCCTGGTTGGTGTAAGACACACGGACCCTTATCTTCAGGTTCACCTGGAGGAGGGGGGGGAAGCACGATTTAGACTGTTACAGTTAGAATGCTAGAATGGCCTCTCCATCTACATATGTGATGGGAAGAAAGAACATGTACAGATTCTGTCACACTTTCAATGAGCTGAATTTGCCTCTTGATGCCCATGGCACTGTGGTAAAAACGTGTATGTGTGTGTGTGTGTGTGTGTGTGTGTGTGTGTGTGTGTGTGTGTGTGTGTTCGCGACCTTTTGCAGACCCACCTTGTTTGGGTTGCTGAGGAGCACTGTCTGGGTTACTTTAGCGGTGCCTCGCGCAGGGAGAAAGTCTCCACTGGGGGCCTTCATGTGCAACTGGACACTCTGAGGGGGAGACAGCAAAAGTCAAAGGTCAAACTCACCCACATAGATGTTCAGGCCCTCACCCCCACCGAGGAGAAGCTGACAGGGTCCAAAATCAACACCCGCCATGCACCAAATGCTTTGGCCGGTAAAAGGGATTCTTGGCAGGCAAATTCTTCCAGTTTACCAAGCCATGGCAGGTCAGCCAAAAGTTAATTTCAGACACTGGAACTTGACCAGGAAAGCTAGCTTGGCAGCGGGCTTATCTATGGATAGTACTGCGGCTAAGTGTGTTCCGCTTCGATTGGGCTGGCAGTCAAGACCAACCTTGGGGACTGCTGCCTGCAGGGTGAAGCTGCTGATGTCCGAGTCGGTGGAGTTGGAGGCTGTGAGTGTGACCGTCAGGCCCGTGTCTGTGTGTTTCTCACAATGGAGTTGTAGAGTCACGCCGTTCTTCTCGTACACCGTCAGAGCGGGCGCTGTGGAAAAGGCATCGGTTCAAAATCAAATCGCGAGGAGAAAAGACGGACATTTAGCGGACAGCTTTCTGAAGAGCGGTATTATTCTGCCCACTCTCCCGAATCCTCCTGTTTACTTATCCACATTAATTTCCTCCCTTCACCTAAATCCTTTAATTCTCTCTTACTCTCAACTACTGTGTGTGTCGGACCTGGTGTGAGGGGCGTGGGCTCCAGGTCCCCTAGCAGATCCAGCAGGTCTCCTCCAGCTGTGCTGGCTGTGTTGCTGGCTGGGCCCGGTGCTGGGCTGGGCTGGAGGGGCTCCTCAGAACCACCCAGCAGGTCCAGAAGATCACACACCTTGGGGTAAAAAAACACCGTCAAAAGGAGGGGAAAACTGAAACTTGTTTCATCATTTGAATTTTCCTGATAAATCACACAAGTGTTGGCACATAACACGAACACCGTCACCATCATCATGTACCTGGTTAGCAGGCTCTAGCACCATCGCTAGCGCTCCCTGCTTGAGTTTGGTTGGCTGGATCTCCTTGATGGTCCCCCCTGCCGACTCTCCGTTGGTATGGCCCGGGGAGTTCTTGTCAATCACAGGCATCCTCTCCAGCACCGCTGCCCTGGGAGGAGGGAGAGAGGAGGGGAAAACACATTTGCCTCCACTGTCACTGGTAATAAGACTCACAGCTGTAACATATAATAGGTAAAGTTGACGTCTTGATGTGACGTACCTCATGTGGTCATATTTTTTGAAGAGCGCGTTGTACTCAACTGCCCTCTGCTGCAGTTCCAAGTCTATACAGCTGCCATAGATGCTGACGATGCTCCTAATCCGACTGACAGGGGTGGAGAGAGAGAGAGAGACAGTTGCATCAGGAATGTGGGCAGTTCAGAAATTCAAGAAAAAAAAAAAATGACAAAGCAGCTTGTAGTTCTAGTTAATAATCTCCCAAGTCCTTTAAACTAGACACTATTTTGGACAGTGGTGCACTACTGTGCTGTGGGTGCATCTGGTCGTTGTGTGTTGTGAGTGACGGAGGCGATGCTTACTCCACATTGTCAGTGATGCGTGTGCTTAGTTTCATGGTGGCCGTGAGAGCAAAGCCTCTGGTCGCCGGGGACGACATGTGGGACTGTAGCACCGTTTCCAAGGCATCCAGGACGTCATCTTCGGTAACCTGGTAGGGAGATGGGGGGGGAGGGGGGGTGTCGTTTGTCACAATGCAGGATCTGAAAGTTGGCAGTCCATTCTAGCAAGTAAGTTTTCTCATACTAAGACTATGGATGTACCAATTCCATCCTTTAGCTGCTTAAAGTATTAGATACAGAGTACTAAGATGATCCATTACATTTAATGCTAGATAAAGATATAGACCATTCGTTTTTATCCATTTGACATTATGTGTAAAAAGAAAAATCAAGGCTTCAATTTCTGACATGATACACGGGACTCTCGGTATGGGATATGAACACTGGGGACCATTCCTGCGTCTTTGTCGCCGGGACACCTCTACTTGGCATTGGGCATTGTTGTGCACAGTTAATGACGGTAAACCTGCACAAAAACATTTTTTGTTCTGCTCCATGTACCTGAACCGGCTCTGTCTCCTCACACTCTCCTCTCAGCAGCAGGTCCCCATACTCTCCTATACACCAGCACGCCACCTGCACCAGGGATTGCTGTACACGGGGCAAATGTTACGCTTAGATGATTGTGTACGCCCATTACACTCACGCTGCAATATGAGCTCTTAAAGGAAAGGAGATTGTCCTGTTGGTCAACTTAACTTAAATGATGAGAACATAAGATACCAATATCATCCATGTATCCCCGGTAGATTATTTGCTCTGGTGCTCCATGCTAACTAACGTTAGCATACACTATGTTGAGTGCTAGTAGGCTCCATGCTAACACTTTAGCATACACTATTTACACAAAATAGGACATAAAAGTAACGTACTGTTGTGAACTACCAGGGACTACTTTCTCTGTTTCCATAGGAAGTGAAGGTGGTAGCTGATGGGAGACCGAGTACAGCTAACAATCGCAGCGGATGAATACCTGAAATTGTTCCAAAAATAACCCTGCTGTATTGAGTGAATCTAGGTCATATAATAAAATAAAAACACACCTTTTTATTACTAAAAAGGTCAGTCTCCTTACTTTGGATAATCTACTCACCTACTCATCACTCAACATAGTGTATAATAAAGTGTTAGCATGGAGCTCCAGAGCCAATGACCTAGCGGGGGACACGTGGATGATTTTGGCGTCTGCGTTCTCATCACTTAATGGGTATAGTTTGTACACACCTGGGTAATGTCGGTGACCAGCGCCCGGTAGAGCTTGTGGACCGTGTAGGAGTGCAGCTCTGAGGCGGTGGTGATGAGCTGGATCAAGTTGGGCACCGTCTCGTCTCTCACGTCGCCCCCTGCCTGGCAGAGAGGGAATGACAGTCACACACAAGCACACGCTAGCACACGCTAGCACACACACACACAGAACTACAGTAGCTAAACAGCAAGGCTAAGTATTTGGGTCGACCTACATTTCCCACCCCAGACACAATGATCTAACTTAGGGGTAGAATCCATCACAGTTAGAGGGCCATTTACCAATGTGGATTAAGCATTAATGTGTCCCGAATCTCCACCATTACCCTTTCTCTACACTTGCCCGTTCCTTTGAAAGAATAGAACAAAAGGATTAGTGTAAGCATTAGCTTTTATACCCATCATGTGCTTTTCATGTATTCCCTTACCTAGAGGTAGTGGAAAATGAGCGGTGAGAATGGTACAGAGAGCAAAATAGAAAGCATTAGCCCAGGGTACGAGGCTTAATCAGGACCCCGGTGCGTACACTTCGTTGTGGCGTAGTGCATTTGCGATAACGCAACTCCAAAAAAAGGTGGGTGTGGATGCGGAACCCGTCTAAAAAAGGTGGCAGCGAGGCAGCGTGGGCGGCAGGGTGGCGGTCTGTATTTACCGTGGTGAGGACATGCAGGATGGTGTCAATGTGCCAGCGCTGGGAGGGCGCATACCTGACAGAGACACAGAGACACACGCGCTCAGTGGTGCTCGGGCTGCGGATCAGACACACACACCACACACACACCCACACCCACACACCCACACACACACACACACAAACCCCTTCCTCTCCCTGCTTACACACACCCACACACAAAAAACTTTGCATCAACTGCCATACAGCAATAGACAGTGAGACAGAGAAAGCTATTTATACTCACAGAGCCATTGAAATAGACAGGGATATCGTCGAGAGTAGAGACAGACACAGAGTGAGACATCGAGGCACACATATACAAGCTTCAAGCACACTTTTTTTGTTATGACCTTTTCACACCAAAATAGCCTTAAGTCCATTTCTTTTCATACCATCAGTCCCATCTTGGCGGAAGAGTGTGCATAATGCATTCACATGTGCATGAATGCGTGTGTGCTTGCATGCGTGGATGTGTGTGTGTGTGTGTATGTGCGCGGCAGTGCATTCATGCATGTGCGCAGTCACGTGTGTCTGCGTCTCCCCCCCTCGCTCCAGTTACCTCTCGGCGGCGTTGAATATGCCAGAGGCGGCTTGAGACTTCAGCTCGGCGGGGCAAGAGGAGAGGAAGAGGAGCAGCTCCTTCATCATGGAGCGGATGTTGACGGCTGACACCAGGGCCAGGGAGAGCTCCAACGCTCGGCTGGTCAGATGAACGTGGGGGGAGGGGGGGCGGGGGGTAGAGAAGATCAGTAACTACACGCCTGACCCTTTCAAGTCAATGAATGAAGAGAGAAGGTTCCCGTTACCGTTTGACAGAAGCGTCCTGGTCCTTCAGGCAGTCCACTATGGTGCCCCGGTGGCGCTGCACTGCGTTGTGGTCCGTCACGACAATCTTCTGAAGGGAGGTCATGGATATATACCTGTACACGGATGTATAACAGCCGGAAAATAAAGACAGTGGGATTTATCGTTTCATTATCAGCAGCTAGCAACCAAGATTTCCTGTTTTAGTGCTGCAGAAATGTTATTTTCTCAAAACAGTTGGCATTCCCCTTGCAACTGATCAACTACTGCTGCGTGATCCTATCTAGTCAGTGCAGGTCCGAAGGTGGCGGGTCTCTCCAGGGAGAAACCGGTCCTATCACTGTCACAGAGACAGGTAGAACCAGACCAGCCAGCCCCTACGGAGACAAGCCCCGGGAATAGCACCATGACAAAACCCTCAGGATCCGTAACAGGCCTCCAATCTGCCTCCCTCTGGAGATGACACAGGCTGCAATTGAGAGATCAGCATTTGCAGACGCCGTAATCTCTAGAGAAACGGTTCCGGGGGAAAGTGATTAGTGAGCTCGGACTGATAACAGCAGGTTTGGTCCGTCTCTTTGGCTTACAGCGAGTCTAGCCGATGGCCTTGTGGAATGGAAACCGTAAATTGACCCCGAGAGATGGGGGGGTGGGGAGGGTGGGGGGTGGGGGGGGAAGAGAAACAGAAACACAAGGAGAGGGAGGGATGCAGAGGAGGGGGAAAATGGTACTAACCGAATGTTCCTGTCGTTGTTGAGGAGAAATCTTCCCAGGATGTTCACAGCTAGAACCTGTGACATACATACACACATAGATGTCAACAGAGCTGCACACACACACACACACACACACACACACACACACACACACACACTACATGCAGAAACGTTTGCCTCCACGATGATTATTCAATAAACAACAAGGTCAATAGCTTCACTATGTGACGATGGTAGCTCCTCACCCTGAGGCCACTCTCTGACTTGATGTCCATCACGGTGAGGACAGGTCTCATACAGCACAGCGCTGCCCGCAGTCTTACTGCTGTCTGTGTTTGTAGCCACCTGTATGACAAACCACACACACACATTCAGTACATTCGGCATTCAGCTGACAGACGCGTTTGTTAGCACCCGACATTACAGTAATAATCTGTGAAATTTTCATAGAAATAAATGTGTGGTTCCTCTATTGCCAACAGATGTAACACAACAGTGATTCCACCTCCAGCCAGCTCATGAACGCTTTTACATTTGCTGTTCTAAAAACACACAGTGTCGGGTGGGTGTTCCCCCGAGAAACATCCTTCGTCAACAGAAAACCTAAGGGAAAAAGACGTCACTGTACTGGACACACTGTTTGATTGCCAAGCGATCTCCGAGTGCAAAAACACCACAGCGACGACCGCTTAGCATCAAAAATGTTGCAAAAAAAAAAAGTATGAAGTATCTCACGGATTAGCACTTTAATAAATATACACGCACACACCTACAAAATGTTCATTAAATGGTGGCAGATATTAGTTGTGTAAGTGAACACTGGACCTGGGCTAGTAGGTCATTCATGGCGTCGCTGGCTACATCGTTGTTGCGGCCAAGGATTCTCAGCAACCGCAAGATGCGCACCTAGGAGCAGGAGAGCAGTTATGTAGGGTTTGATACCGAATGAAGAATAACATTGTAGATGGCTATGCTGCTCTTATTTCATTGTTATTGCACTACAGTGAGTGGAAGAGAGAGGGATGATGTAGTGGAAGTGAGTGCGGCTGACTGACCTGCAGGAAGGGGTCACTGATTCCTGCCACGTTGTGCTCTGGAGAGTAACCCGACGTCACCAGACCTTTCATGATCTGGACCAGCTCCGGCACCGTCTAGGATACACACCACACAAACGCTTACATTGTATCATAGTAATAGTGAACTGACATGTCACATGAGGAAGTAGTGTGTGTGTGTGTGTGTGTGTGTGTGTGTGTTTCCATCCTACCTTGCGGAATTGCTGCAGCGTCTCTGGATTCCGCACGCACAACTCGGTGATCAGAACCACAGGCGCCATGTAACACGCCTAGAAACGAGTGGAGCCAAAAAGCGTGACGGCACTGGTGAGACATGCGTATTAAAAGAGCTTGTAAACATGTTACTGCGGCACGTCGTGACGGATTACTAACCGTGGTTCTTCTCCGAGAGGAGGGAGTGAGCCGCGGGGGTGAACAGCTCCCCCAGCTCTGGGACTTTCCTCACAATGTGCACGGCACACAGAGCAGCCTGGGAGGGCGAACGGGGGACAACATCAGCATCTTAAAATCTTTACAACAACGTTGAGCAGGTACAAGTTAAAAGTTACTTTACTTTGTTGTTTGTCAGAAATGTACTCTTCATGACAGGGGACTCATAGGGAGCCGAAGGTGAGGTCACTTCCTTCCAGCCTCTGGTTCAGTATGTCGTAGAATGAGGTGATATTTATTAATTGACTAGCATTTTTAACATTTTTCACACAAATGTTTTTGTTTTTTTTAAACAAAAGAAATGCGTATATGTTATGATTGCTTATATAACGGAGAGTGCCACCAGGTGATTTTCAACACTTACTGCTTTGTTTAGTTGATATAAGACATGTCTCTGTGTCTCCTGTGTCTAGTAAACTTCCGCTACGGCTCCCTGTTAGTGCTTTTGCGTTACCCACTTCAGGTTTTATTTTGTTGTTTTATAAAAAACTAACCAAATTAATAGTTTAACTAACTAATAAAAGACTATTGCTCTGCTTTTAAAACAATAAGCCAATCTCATATTCATACCCAGCATTTTTAAAATTTGTGCTACCAAAAATCAAACAAAATGAAATAAAACTAATGGCATTCTAATACTAAAGGGTAACTAATAAAGGATTACAAGAATTTCAAAACTAATGCATTACGTTACAAGTTACCACTAAAACTCTAGTGCTCTAATCCATTACAAAGTATTACAAATGCGTATTACAAGTACAGAGTAATAAATAATATTACTTGGAGCCCCTCGCCCTGAATGAGTAAGGACCAATATATTTATCCATATTATTTTTTGAATAACGAGGCCCAACACTGTTTGTAGAATACTAAAAAAATAACTAAAAATACTAGAAAAAAACTGTTTCAGAATTCATCAAGGTCGCCTTTTGAAGGAAGGCAGGAACACAAATTCTCTGTTGCAATTTGTTAAATTCTTACTTCACAACATGAAATATGTTGAGCTGAAGCGTATGCCCTTGATGCTTTCACACGGCACTCACTTCCAATGAAAGTAACTGAACATCGGTTGTTGCGACATGTGCAAGTGTGGGGAAAAAAAACAGTTGTAATCCTGACCTTCTTCTTGATGTAGGAGTTGGAGGCGCATAGCAGCCTGTCAATCTCCGGCGCCAAGTCCCTACACATCTCAGCTGAGCCCATACACGCCAGTGTGCACAGAGCCAGGGACTGCACGTACTGGCTACTATTAGACAGGTCACTGGAAAACACACACAGATACAAGGACCGGTTTAATTGTCCCTCTAACTGTAGTTCTTACCGACGCATCGATAATTGTATTCCAGACATTTCCCTAATTTTCAAGTCCGTAAAGTAAAACAAAAATCCAGAGCAAATTACCTGTTCGTCAAATTCAGAGGTCATCCTTAGGAATTACAGACACACAGCACATAAAAGCTACATTACCAGAATCCAGTTTGAATAGGGCTTTTGAGAGTGTTTTGTCCTTACTTCTTGATGGAGTTAGTGATCAGCAGGCTGGCATCCTGCTTCTCATCCAGCAGCATCATGGCTCCCAGGTAACCGACGCGCTTCTCGTTGTAGCGCGGGCTGGCTATCAGACGAACACACTCCATCTGGTAGGAAGAGCAATTGCAACCTTAAATGTGAGTATTAAATAAGGTATATCATAGCTACTCTACAACCATTTAATGATAATAATGTGATACTTTATCGAATCTCGTAGGGAGATTCTCTTTTCGCTTGCCCTCCTCGAGGGAGGTCAGAGGTCAGGGTCAGCTACAGAACAGCACCTTTGGATCTGGTTGGGATTAAGTGTCACTTCAGCAGGGCCAAACAGAGGCATGAACCCATGTTCTCCGGTTGAAGGACAGTCTCTCTAACCACCAGGCCACCCTGAAGCCCCAATAAATAGCTCCATGATAGGCATGAGCAAAATTCCCTCACCTGACCAAAATGAGCGGGGTAGCCCAACATGTGCACGTAGAGCAGCTTGGCCAGGTTATGAGAGCGCCCCCCATTGTCAGCTTGTCTGAACTGTGCACGGATGGCGGCGCACTCCCTCTGGATCACACCCCGCTCCTCACACTGCGTCCTGGCTGACCTGATGACCCGGATCATCTCCTGCAGACGCACTGATGGAGACATGGCTCTGTGGGGGGTGGGTCAAGGAAATGTTAAAAACAAAACAGCATATTAACACAGAGAACAAACAAATATACAATCAACATGTTGCACAAAGAAAGACAGCGAACAAATATGAATAAGCACTGATAGAAATGTATTGTGCTAGTACTTTGCTTCTCCTGGATGGGAAAGCTTGACAGGTATCCGTTTAGTGACACAGATGTTTTATGAAAGTTGTGTTTTAAAGACAGAGCTGTCCTAAATCATCATTTAGGGACTGCGATATAAAAAAGGCCCAAGTAAATCAAAGAACTTCCAAAACTATGTGAGTCTACAGGTAATGGCTGTTATTTTGGTGACAGATTGTATTGGCGTTTTTCATTCATAGAGAAGTAGACCCTCCTGGCAGCTCCTGCCAGCTAATAATCTCTATATACATAAGGAAATGGCTCCTTATTAACAAGTTAACGAACTAACTAGTCAGCATGACACACCCTCACTCGATGATGCAGGAGAAACACAAGAGATCAGAGGCTAACCAGCTAGCTAACCTTGCAGATGCTGTCAAGCTCTTGTGGCTTAGGACATTAGCTAGCTAAAGAGCTAGCTAGCGTGACCGTTTTATTTATATGGAAGGTCTAACCTCCGAAGGAAAAACAACATACCTGCTCACTGTACACTGTACTTGCCAATATTCAAACCTTCACCCGAATTCAACCGAGCCCCCACAGCGACTCGGCAGTAATCTGTTGGCTGAAAACCCAACTACTGCATACAGTCCACAGGGTTGCTACGAGTCAAGCCCACCAGAATAAAGACACGACTTCCTGTCAAATGTTTCAAACTAAAGTTTTCTTTTGGAGTACTACAAAATACTAAAGTGGAAATAAAGATTAGATATTAAATTAGATAAAACGTTAATGACCCCCATGGTTAAATCGTGTCTTTGTATCAGCAAATAGGATACAGCAGGGAAAATAGACTACAAATCAAAAAAGAATGAATATAGCAAATGGGGGTTGTGTATGCTATTTCAAAACATAGGATCTATGATTGAGAAGTATGGGTTACAGCATTGGGGTGTGCAAAGTAACTGTGCTGTAGGATTTTCTTCTCCAAAATGTGTCCTTAATGAGTCCTCTGGGTATTTTGATACGGTACCATTGTTCTGCGCACCAAAATACATTTCTTTCCAAATGGACAGCTTTTACGCTTATTTATTTTGAAGGCGAAATTGCCTAACTTCTGGCGTTATTCTGGCTACCTGTGGCTACCTTGACGCAGGTAGGCTTACTAACGCTACCATCACTTCCGTAATATGATATCGGACTGTGCGTGGACTCCGCCCACTCTACGTCAGATGTCCCAACAGGTGGATAAAATATGCATGAAGAGAGGATGCAGCCGGCAGCCCAAACCACTCACCTTTGTATGCAGTGCAAGACAGCGTGACCCCTACAAAAAACTACTATAGTAATCCTATTATAAATTCTAGAAGGGCACTATACAAATACACAACAAAAGTTTAAAATATAATGCAGCTACTATAGGTAAAATAAATAACACAGTAATGACAGGAGATTAAATAATAGCTTAAAGTACAATAAGGTCACTATAAACACACTATTGAGTACCACAGACCCAGTCCCTATAGGAATATTATCATTTTTTCATTAGGGGATCACCATTTACCTCAAGGAATCACATTGATGGGGCAATGGCGGATCACTTATACAGCTGCTTCTCAATGTGACCTCTGTGTGTGTTCATTGGAAAAGTCAGAGTAACTCGAGTAGCATCAATGACTCCTTTTTGTTTCTTCCAAGTCTACGCCAAGGACTTGGAAGACGCCTGAATTATCTAATCATATTAAATATTACATTTTCAAAGGAATAAAATTCTTGATTTTGTCACAAGCATTTCACAAGAGTGGTACCCCTGCCATCAGAGTGATCTGTAATGGTGAGTCACCAATGGTACACCACAGTACAAATGGCCAGTTTGAGATTAGAAAACTGCAATTATTTCATTTTGTCTATCATTCTGCAGAATTTTAAATGATGGGGTTTAGCAGAGGTATCAAGGTGTGCTTGAAGCGGAAAATATTTGTTAATAAAAACTAAATCAGCCAGTGACCAACCTGCCATGGTAATGATAGTATGGAGAACTATGTGCCAGTATACAAAAAAACAACAACACGCATTTTGCTTTCAAAAGCCTAATCTGGTATTGGAAAGCATGTATTCCAAACAGAGACATTTTGACATAATTACCAATGACATTTGACTTAAATTACAAAGAGGTGATAAATCCAATGAGAATAAAACAAACAAACCATTTTGGAATGGCATTTTCATGTTAGTGAAATTTCATTTCATTTTCATGTTAGTGCTACTATAATGATGTAATAGTGCACCATACATAGAGCTTGAACATGAAGACAAACAAGAACACAATATCAAGGACGATACAAAAATTAGGGAAAAAAAAATGACCATGACACGAAAAATGACCATGTGAGTGATAACTTGCTATTGCAAATGCCTGTTCACCAGGCAGAATTACAGTGAGGCAGTGGTGTTCAGGATTAAGGCCAAAGAGCACCTGAAGAGGAAGACAATCCAGTACTATAGAACATATTCCTTGAGTGTTTACATTTACATTAGTTGAATGTGTAGCTGGTCCTCTATCTGGGAGTCTTCTCCAATCCTGTTTTCAACCCACTGTGGATGTGAACAAAAGTCTGTGTATATGTTCAATCAGCTGTTAATGGGCTTTTCTTCCTCCCCTTTTCCATCGTTCCCTCCAGGCCCATGGGGCTCCAGTCTCTCCTCCATGACTGGGTAAAGCACCAAACAGAACTTTTGGCACAGATGGGTCATCTTACCTGCATAGGGTAGAAAATAGAGACAGTAAAACCATTTTTATATCAGCAACGGCTCTCACGTGTAAATTATTGATTTCAACGACACTTGTTGCTGTTCATCCTAACTAAAATATTCCTTCCTGCATTCCTAGATGGTTACTTGGGTCATACCACCACCACCTTGCATTATCCATGTCACTATTCAAAAGGTGCTATCATGATGGACTTGTCTCTGCTCTTTGCCATAATTTACCTTCTCTGGTGTTCATAACACGTAAGAACACATGAAGAAGTAGCTGAAAATGGGCATCAGTCTAGATTGCAGCTTGCCCTCGGTTCACTTTGTTATGCTAGACTTTCTAGCCAGATGTCAATATCTGTCTCATGCCTATGAAACCTTGCGCTTTGGGGCCGTTTCCTGCAGTTTCAGATTACATTCTCACTCCTAACAAACTGCACCACAGTTAGCTTGGAAGCAGACCTAGACCTGCATTTTCAGGCATCTCAGTGCGGTTATTTGGTGCGCAGCTGAGTTTGAACGGCATTGTCCTCCCTTGCCTGAACAAACTAAAGCACTAAATAATGCAGAAATTGAATCAACTACTGCTAACATGCTTGATGTCAACACACCCTATATATTACCATGCAAATGAATAAAACTGGTTTTATGTTTGGAGGGGTTACAGCCTCGACAGCAAGAGCCAACTACTCTGTAAATAAAAGGTTAGTACGAACGGCAGGAGCTTTCCTTACCAACTACATTGTCAAAGCACTGTGGCTTGTTTTCCCAGTAGACTCCCAGGAAGTACACAGGGATACCGGTCATCATGATGGCCAGACCAATACCGCAGACCACAGGCTCTGAATAGAGGGAGAAGAACAGCAGGAAGGCCCAGAACAGCAGGTAGATCACTGGCCATATTAGGCTCACCTGAAAGATGAGGCATGGACAGGTCACTTTTCTGACACAACCCTCAAATATCGTGTATGCTAGCTTAAGATGCGGTGAACAACAGTGAGAAAATGTTGTAGTATGGAGCATTAATAGTTTCAAATTCTTCTATTTTTTTAAAATCACATTTTTAAGAGTTTCAGTGTAATCCTGACATATCCTTCATAATTCCTGTAGAAACATCAAGCTTCAGTATTAGTGTTTTTCATTCCAGACCCGATTTACCACTGAATGTGACAATTAAAACACCCTAAATGTGAGATTACCATCATTTTATGATACAATATTACAATCTGTACATCTTTTCCATTTGGCCTACACTCTTTCCTCGATTTGTTTATTGTTTAAATGATGGGTATGTCTCAACAGAACCTGTGAAATTGCATTGTTGGTCATGACAAGACATGCCACCAGAACCAAACTTTGACCTCTGGAAGCATGCAGCATTAAATACACCATGCAATATCAAATATATCAGGGAAAGCATGCATGTTGTGTGGAAAATGGATCCAAATAGTGATAAACTCATGCTTTGTGTTGTTGATAAACCAGGACATCCATTATTTTCTGATGGGGGCAGTCAAAAGTCCTAACCAATAAGCTGGTCTGACGGTGTCTTTACCTTGATAGGTCGATACAGGTTGGGCTGCTTGATGCGCAGCACAATCTGCCCGGCGACAGTCACACCGTAGAAGAGGTAGTTGATGAAGCCCACGTAGTTGATGAGGGTGTAGATGTCACTGGTGCACAGCATCAGCAGAGTGGAGATGCACTGAATAGAGTGAGAGGAGGGGGAAGTAATGATTTCTTCACAGGGACACGATACAGGACAAAGAGGAAGTAATTATGGGTTTGTTTGTGTGATCGGACTCACGGTGAACAGCAGGGCTGGGATGGGGGTGCAGCGGTTCACGTGAATCATGGCCAGCAGACGTGGAAGATGGCCTTCCCTCGCTCCGGCAAAGAACAGTCTGAGAGAGGGAACAAGAGGCAACTCGTCCTGAGAGCAGGCCCAACTGGTGCTTGCTTACCGTGTGGGCTTGCCGCTTGAGGAAACGGCTCAGGGATTCAAGTGATTCTAAGAGGGTGCCGGTGCAGAGCAGGAGTGCAGTTTAAAAAAAAAATAAAAAAAATAGGCAGAGCAGTGACGCTGAGTTAGTAGTGTGGGACTTGTGGAGTCTTTCTATACAATAAAAAGCCACACAAATGAATGGCTGG
This sequence comes from Hoplostethus atlanticus, assembly GCA_034670405.1. NCBI lineage: Eukaryota > Metazoa > Chordata > Actinopteri > Trachichthyiformes > Trachichthyidae > Hoplostethus > Hoplostethus atlanticus. The sequence continues at coordinate 3,189,531 of JAXDDX010000034.1, forward strand.
ACCTGTGGGCCTATGTGTACTGCAATAGATACACACTTTGTTGACAAAGATAGACAAATATGTAGTCTTTATGGCTAAAATCATGACAGGCTACAACATTTTGGAAATCATCCTCATCCAAACCATGTATTTTTTATATCAGTAAATCAAAGTGGAGATGAGCATGCATCTATAGGCATGGGCTAAAATGTACACATAGGAAATGAGAGAAAACTGAAATCCACACAGGTACTCACAGAAGCTTCAAAGAGAGGGAAAGAAGGGGGGGCAGAGGAGGAGAAATGGGGTAGCGGGAGCACAAACTGACCGCGAGGAGGTGAAGAGGGAGCCATTGACTCCGCCAAAGGTGGAGAGTGCCACAGACATGGGCATGATCCATGACATTACTCCTAGCAACTTCTCTCCAAACGTCTGGGAGAGAGCGTTAGGAGTGGAGAGAGAGAGGAGAGGAGGAGGAGAGACGGGTAACCAGTTGAAACACATACCAAAATAGCAGCAAGTAATCAAGACATTTCAGGAAGACGTGTAAAAGTGCAGGAGACTACACATAGCAAGGATTTGCTACAATGATGAGCATGCATGGGCTCAACATGGTTACTCTGAATGGCTGCAGGACACGCCAACAACTACGACAACTCAAAAATAGATGGAGCTACCAACGACATGCATAAACCACACAGTCATTCGTTTGTGCTCTCACCACTGCCACGGCATTGGAGGCCAGCAGCTCCTGGGGGCTCATGGCTGTGACATAGGCCACGTTGGCGAAGACGTAGACAAAGGTGACCAGGGGGATGGAGATGAAGATGGCACGGGGAAGGTTCCTAGAGTAAGAAAGAAACATGCCAGTGTGTTCATCTCGTCTTTTCCAGCTGCTGGGGTGGTTCATGCCTTTTATATTTTAATTGTTTCCGTGGCTGGAGGGCTTGCGTGGGACGTTACCAGAGCAAAAACATAAAGGGCTTTTTCAATAAAAAGATTTCCAAGTGCGTGTATGTGTGATTCACTTGTATGGGTCGACCAGCTCCTCGGTGACGTAGTTGAGGAAGTTCCATCCTCCGTATGCGAAGGAGCCTTGCAGAAAGGACAGCGCTATCAGGCCGATGTCGTAGTCATGGAAGGTCTCAAAGGCATGCGCTGGCTCCAGCCAGTAGTAGTGACCTGGGAACCAGACGCAGACATTGGGCTTCACTGAATTAAAACCTCATTTCCTAGTACCCATTCACTGACACACCTGGACCAGCAGAGGGCACCAGATGCTGGCTGCTTTTACAGGGTGTCTGCTGGTCTTTCAAAAGTCTTAAAACTTCTTACATTGACTTGTCTAATAATAAAGCCATTTAAAAAAAAAAGGTCTTAAATGCAGTTAATTGCAGTGTTTTAAGTCTTAATTAGTTTTCTGTGTACCATTTCTTTAGCAAGACATTTCTAGCAGACCTATAATTTGATAGGTCTTGTGTTTCTTTACTTTTCAGCTTTGTGAAAATTGTGTCTTAAATTTTATTCTAAGTGCCATTAAGAAGGTCCTAAAAACAATTTAACTGCTGAAACCGGCAGATACCAGTTTTAGCTGACTCTGCTGCAAACATCCTATGCCTACTGATATTGATTGTGCTGGCTAGAATTAAGTTACCCCCAGATTTTAGATTTGGCCCCTTTTAGAAATTGGCTCACCACAAATTCTCTAAAAGACAAACACTTGGGTTTTATTGCTTGACAAGTGAGAATCAACGCAGGATCACATAACTAAGTTTGACCAAAGTAGCCTGCATCTCCAGCTCCTATCCCACATAAAATGGGATACGAGGTGGCTAAATGAGTGAGTAATCGCCAGGCTAGGCAGTGTGGGTGTGTAGAATGTGACTGGGGATTATGACTGGGATGAAAAGCTACGAGGGACTCTAATCCCTCTTTCACGTTCGGATCACTGAAATCCCTGTGAGAAGCATGAGGGGACTGAATGGCGGTGGCAGCTAAAGCATTCCCTCTCCATCTTGGAATCGTGTCTTGAGGAGATCAAGAGAGAGATCGAGAGAGATCCCAGGTGACAGCTTGGACCGGACATCCAATCTACCTTTGCAGATCTGGACAACACCCATGACGATGATGAGGCCCAAAGCCAGAAGCTTGCCGGTAGTGAAGACATCCTGGACACGCGTGGCCCAGCGCACACTGTAGCAGTTCACCCACGTCAACAACACTGAGGACAGGAAGAGAATAGATCATAATCAACCAACAATGAGTCAATACCAGACGTTAAACTGACTTTAAATGTGTGTGCAGGATTCTACAGCGCTGCCATTTTAGTATCAAACATGTTTGATGTTTACACCTGTAGTGTGTGAGTATTTAAGAGTCACTGGGACACCGCCCCGTCCGTCTCCACTGACTAAATTCAGTCCGTTTGTCAAGAACATCAAGAATCTGTACAGCAATCTCAAATCATATAAATTTAGTGTGTGAGCCCCAACTCTGTCTAGTCTGAGTATTTTAACGAAAAATGTGTCAAATTGCTATGTGTGTGATACAATGCCTTTTCAAGACATTTTAACATGAGTCTTGTGTAGCTGGCTCAACAGGATCGTTCAAAACCTGAAAAAGTGAGCAGCAGAGAATCTCATTCTTGCTGCGACTAGCTCGTCTCCGGGGGCCACAGGTAGAAAACAGGAAGACGTGACACCAAAGTGTCAAGTTAAATCATGCCTTGCCGAGTTTGAAAGACTCCAACTGGGAAACGCTCCAGGAGACAGATGGGTTGAGCTGCTTGCTTTTAGCACAAAGTTCTCTCTCTTCTCTTTCACAGCGGTCTCAACTCAAGTCAATTCTGAGCAGTTTAATATCGATGGAACAAATGATGTGGCGGCAAAACACATCATTACACACTCATTCACAGATTTAGCATCTTATTATAATATTATTATATTGGTGCACTAAAACAACCCTTTAAAGCTCGACTAGGCCAGATTTTAAAATATTTTTATCACCCTAAATCACAAAGTGGGCATAATAGAGAAGAACACCCTATCCCTCTCAATTGAGATTGTAATTGTAGATGCGCCCCATTTGCCCAAATGAAATTCTGGTGTTGCATATGGTCAATTCTCCACCCACAGAAAGTGAAGAATCATAACTTAAGAGTGAAATACAAACTGTGTTCTTAACAGCAGTAAGGAAACGCTCCGTTCAGAGAAAGCTGGACCCACCAATGTTAGATCATTTTGCCCTTGGGTATCCTTTGATATAAAGTGTTCACAGAGCAGCCAGGTCAGTAAACATGAGCGTGCTGTGTGCAGTTTATCAATGTCAATTTTTAAACGGTGGATTCTTCAAACGGTTATCTCTTGCTGGTGCCAATATACAAAGTTGCCTGGTGCAGCTTTAAGCTGGGCCTCGCTGTGCTGTATCGTATCATGAAATGTATCTGCCTTCAGCAGGCAAAACACGCCAACGTCAACAAAAACCAATATAAGCTTATTAAATATGGCTGAATTTTATGACTCACGCAGGCAGACGCCGGCCAGCAGGCGAAGGCCGCTCTCTGGGGGGAGGCAGGAGGGGAAGAGGGGCTGCAGGATGTAGTTTGAGAAGGTGAGGGCGATCACAGCCTGGTTGGTGGGGTAGATAACCAACACGGCGATCCACAGACGCAGGAACCTGGGGGACACCGCAGGCAGCTGGTTAATGAGACACGCCATAGATTTGTCACACACACAGCAGGCACACACACACACACACACACACACACACACACACACACACACACACACACACAGGCGACAGTGTGCGAGGAGAATACCAGCCCTCGGTCTAGCAATATGTAGCAGGAAAACAAAAGCAACTAATTGCCAAATCAGCATACCAACTAACTGCATTACTCTAATGTACACTGGTGTATTGTTGTGTATGAGAAGAGATGAGCAGAACTGGGTCACGACTTCATCCTTGGGTGGTTGGGAATACACAGCTACACTACAAAGGGGTGTTATTGTACAGTGTGCATGGATGTGAGGAGAAGGGAGTATCACAACGTGTGTGTGTGTGTTGGGGGGGGGGGGCCCTGAAAGAACTGGAAATTATCACTAATTGCAGCAAAGATTTGCCGCAACTTTGCTACAACAATTTCTGTACGCTACTTTCATGTACGACGCGGCACAATTCTGCAAGTACTACATTCTATTGGAACAGATTTTTTTTTTTTAAAAACACATGTATCAAGAGTTACATGATTTTCACCGAGGGGCCATTTTTCTCTCACCCAGCCAGTCCACCAAAGATGTCCTTGACATAGGAGTAGTCTCCGCCAGACTTGGGAATGGTCACGCCTAGCTCTGCATAGCAGAGAGCACCAATCGCTGTGATAACTCCCGTGGCGACCCACACAATGATGGCCAAACCCACTGAGCCAGCGTTCTCCAGGACTCCCTTAGGACTCACAAAGATCCCCGATCCAATTATGTTGCCTAAGAGAGCACAAAACACACACAGCGGCCGTTCCTCAAAAGGTACTGATGCCTCAGATGCTGTAATTGATGTCATATGTCAAATAAACCAAACAACGCAGCATGGAAAGTTATGTCATCAATCTTCTATATCAGGAAGGGCAATAGTGCAGATATTAGATGTTCATGAACAGTGAGAACAGCATGGGAAAAAGATCTTTGGCAGTCAAACACAGACAGAGCAGAATGAGGACTACAACTATAATGAAAGTGACCATTTCCTGTCACTAGACACTGTCTTCCTGTCTGGAGACCAATTACATGCAAAACCCCCAAAACAGCCCCATTCATCTACTACTGCTACTGGGTGTAGCAATATGTAGCAATAAGTTGTTGTTCTGGATCCCACCTGTCTTGGAAATTTGTCAAAGAAGTCAATTGCCACTGAAAGTTGTTAAAGCAGAGTGATCATTTAGTCACGTTGCAGCATGGGGAGAAATCAGCACACAGTTCAAACAGCATTCAGCATTTCTCTGCCCCTCTAAGAGTGAGCAGGATCTTTATACCTACAAGTTACACAAGCCCCTTTTGGTTTACCTCCGGTCTCAATAACAAGGTCACTAGCATAGACAAAACAATGTTGGGAGACAAATCACTTGGAGACACTCAGTGCTAGGCTTTTTCAGTACAGTGTGGCATATACACCGATCAGCCATAACATTAAAACCACCTGCCTAATATTGTGTCGGTCCCCCTCGTGCCACCAAAACAGCTCTGACCCACAAGACAAGCATGGACTCCACAAGACCTCTGAAGGTGTCCTGTGGCATCTGGCACCAAGACATTAGCAGCAGATCCTTTAAGTCCTGTAAGTTGCGAGGTGGGGCCTCCATGGATCAGATTTGTTTTTCCAGCACATCCCACAGATGCTCGATCAGATTGAGATCTGGTGAATTTGGAGGCCAAGTCAACACCTTGAACTCTTTGTCTTGTTCCTCAAACCATTCCTGAACAATTTTTGCAGTGTGGCAAGGACAGCATTGTCCTGCTGAAAGAGGCCACTGCCATCAGGGAATACCTGTTGCCATGAAGGGGTGTACTTGGTCTGCAACAATGTTTAGGTAGGTGGTACGTGTCAAAGTAACATCCACATGAATGCAGGACCCAAGGTTTCCCAGCAGAACATTGCCCAGAGCATCACACTGCCTCCACCGGCTTGCCTTCTTCCCATAGTGCATCCTGGTGCCATCTCTTCCCCAGGTAAACGACGCACACACACCCGGCCGTCCACATGATGTAAAAGAAAACGTGATTCATCAGACCAGGCCACCTTCTTCCATTGCTCCATGGTCCAGTTCTGACGCTCACATGCCCATTGTAGGCGGTGGGGTCAGCATGGGGTCAGCATGGGCACTGTGACCGGTCTGCGGCTACGCAGCCCCATACGCAGCAAGCTGCCATGCACTGTGTGTTCTGACACCTTTCTATCATAGCCAGCATTAACTTTTTCAGCAATTTGTGCTACAGTAGCTCTTCTGTGGGATCGGACCAGACGGGCTAGCCTTCGCTCCCCACGCGCATCAATGAGCCTGTCACCGGTTCACCAGGTTGTCCTTCCTTGGACCACATTTGGTAGGTAGTAACCACTGCATACCGGGAACACCCCACAAGACCTGCCGTTTTGGAGATGCTCTGACCCAGTTGTCTAGCTATCCCACCCCTTGACAGGTGCCATTGTAACAAGATAATCGATGTCATTCACTTCACCTGTTAGTGGTTTTAATGTTGTGGCTGATCGGTATATGTACTGAAATTACTACTACTGTCAATACATATGTGTACTACTCATGTCATACAGTATATTAAAGTTTTCTTCCACACATCCTTGGAAGATTCAAGTGTACCTCTCCCTTGACTACAGTAAAGCACTATCAGCATTAGTTTTCCTTTCACACTCTCTCACACACACACACACACACACACACACACACACACACACACACACACACACACACACACACACACACAGTCAGTTTTGGCACACACACTGCAGTGAGTCAATAAAGACAGACAAAAACAAAACAATAGAAATGTTCTAATGTTCTAAAAGGTGGTAGGCGAGTGATGACTCTGCAGTCTTCCATCCATAATAATCTATAGTGCATAATCTGGGTCAATGGAAAAAGTGAATGATGCAGCCACTGCACTGCTGATAGTAATGGAAATTCCAATCTTCACACTGGTGGGCGAGCATTAGTGGAATTACTTTTTTATCGACTTTTCTCTGCATGTGTGAGAGGTAGGGAGGGAAAGAGGAGGCCTGACGGCAGCCTACGCATCCACGGAAAAGCATGAAAGTGACATTGAATGGGCAAATCCAAGATGTATGGTGCTGCTTGTGCACTACGGGTGGTCAGCTATCATGAAAGAGAAAGGCTGAGGATAGCAAAAAATAAATGAAATAGGGGAGAGATTCCACTGTCAGTAGTGTTCAACCCCTTGCATCAATACACTGAAAGTGTTTGTCTTTACGGTGGTAAATATACTACTTGGGATCTTGGGGTTTAGGCAATGGAACACAATTTCTCAATTCTGACATCACCAACAAGGAAACACCTGAAGTGAATGTTATTTTTAACTTTGTGTCTATCACTCACTAAATCTGGGTTGAGTGAATAAGTATCACCAAGCGCAATCATGTCTGCAGGAAACCAGGATTTTTGGTGGTTGATGACTTCCAGGTAGTCGCTTTTAAGTTGTTCAGACTGTGAATGCAGCAATAGAAATGGTATATAAAAAGAGAGGAAACCAGGGACTTAGAGGAGGTACAAAAATTCAGTCTACTCACTTTTTAAGCCTGACAAATCTTTGAGATAAATTTATAGCACACATCATCCCATGTTTTATCAAACTGATACATGAAGATGAGTCTTTAAGCAGAAAAGGCAAATAATGTTTTCCTAAAATATAATTGATTTTTGTTTATATTAGTAGTTGTTTGCTTTGAGATTATCTCTGACTGGAGGTCAGGTTTACACACATTTTGATTTATTTATTTATTATTTACCACTAAAACTGACATCACTGGAAGGCACGCCACATGGAGGGACTTACCCACTATAATGCCACAGGCGCTGACCAGGCCAATTTCTTTTTTCAGAGCCACCCCGGAGCTCCCGGTGTCGTTCCCGTCGTCGTACGGAGGGTCTCCGGTGTCCGACTGCCCGCTGCTCCGCTTCCTCGGACCCTCGGTCATCCTGAAGGCCTCCTCTCTCCGATATTTCCCCGCTGTAGTTGTTCAGGTGCAACGCCTCTCTGCCGATACACCAGTACCCAAAAGTGTAGCAAATTTTACATTTATTTCCTCTCTAAAACAGCATGCGCGAGGATGCTTTTATATTGACCAGACACATTTCCAGCAAAACCAATATCAGAGACTCTTCCATCACCACATTTTCTTTCTTAGTCTACAAATCTAGATTCTAGCCAAACTAAAGCCTCTGAATGACTCAAGTGCTGATGGCAATGCCCCACCCCCCCCCTCTTACGTTGGCTACGGTGGTGCTATAATTAGAAACTGCATCACAGCATTAATAATTAAGCAGAGCGACGCAAAGAACCCACAGCATCTGAAAAATATAAAGCGACCAGAAATAGACTTTAAAACTATAAGAGTTTGATAATAATAAAATGTGGCACCTAGCCACGAGAAAGGCTGGTAAATATAAAGATATTTAAGGCCAGGTCTAAAGTAGTGGAGTAGAGTATTTCCTGGAGCAAATAATCAATGAGACGGAGTTTTGGCAATTATCCTATCAACAGTTGCCTCCAGAAGTTGACATTTTGGCTCGCGGTGTAAATTGAAATTGAATTCATAAAACGGTGACTCACCTCTTCACTTCACTTCACTTCACTTGCAGTGACTACCCACTTGAGAGCTCCCCGTTAGGTGACCGACTTCATGTTCGGCGTTATTTCAGTCGGCTGACCGCGATGAACGGGATAAAGAAAGACTCCCAGCTGACGTGAAATAGAAAAGCTTGTTATTTAAAACCAATCAGCGCGTCCCAAATTGTCAACATGTCTCAAGCCCCTCCCTCTCTGCGTGCGGGCAGTAGTAGTAAGGCTTTGTATTCCCATCCACAGAAGCTGATGGCATTGAAATAACAGATTTTGCCCACTCACAGAACCTGCGTGGGCATTTTAAAATGATTATTGGCCTGTTTGATGCACTGTCTCTGTCATATGCATGCGCTCACTATATAGTGTGCAGGATAGCCTGTACCATTTCTATTTTTTTTTAATTATTAGTTTGTTGTCCAAAACAAATCCCAACAGTAACTGGCAAAGGTGTAGTTAGATATTTAAATCCTCATTCAGCCCCAGTTGGGGACGCCATCTTAAGCAACTGCAGCTTATTAGATATGTACAAACAAGCACATGGTTCTTTATAAGGCAACACAGGGAGTGTTTGTGGGGCTACAAGAGCAGATACAAGTACTGTAATGAACTAGCAGATCACGTTCTTAAAACTCAGGATATTCCCGAAATGGAATTACATCATGTTGAACAGAGCCACTAACATCTGTGACTGAAGAGCATGTGTTATGTACTTTGTGTCTAGGAGAGCGGAATTGATTTTGACAGTTGGACATGCTGACTAAACACACACACACACACACACTATGACAAATACCTGTAAAGAGCTTTGTGCCTGAGATAATCAAGTATTGATCATACCAAAGGAAATCTTTATAGTACTATTACTATACTAGTACAACTATTACTTTTGATGGTATCTCTCAGGTGACATCTACTGGACAAATCACATGTTTGCACCTTAAGCTGGCTGACTCATCTAAGCAAACAGTTAAACCTTAATGAGCTTCACAGCAAACCAAAAGAAACCTACAGAAGGCAATGGGATGGGACCAAATGAAGTGCACAGCATACGGAGTACCTTACAGTTTGTCTTTATTGACAACATGGCTCAAACACATAGAAATTACCTGTAACAAAACTAAAAGGATGAACAAGCAGAAAATAACATGGTGTGTGACCTGTACAGCCCAACTTTCCTCTGACCACCTGCACTGGGGAGAAGAGTGTTTCATCTGAGTGTGCTCGGTATAAGGCAGAGGTCCTGTTTGACTGAGTGTGTATGTCTGTGATGCCTGATCAGTACAGTAAAAACAAACCAAAAACCAACACTTGATAAAGCATGATGAACCAATGGTGAGGTGTTTGACTGTGAGCCATTACAGATAATCTGAATGAGCCAATCTCATTGGGTGCGTTGACCCGTTTGTCTGCGTAAAAACAACAACTTTTGTGTATGGATGATAGCCCATGCCTGCTGAAATTGATTCTCTCAATCGACCAGACTCAAAAATCTGGTTTATCCAATTAACTATTAAATTGCAGACTCAAATGTGCCCATGTTTGGTGGTTCTCAAAACCCAGTCAGGTGCAGGCTTAGGGGCTCAAAACAGAAGTCCAGGTTAACTGTGTACACAAAGAGTCGGGCTACAACCACTTTCGATTGCCACCAAGTGCCTAGAAATATGTGCGAGTATGCTTGTCGGCAGGTGCGCTGTTGCGTGTCGTCCTCACAGGCCAATGGTGTAGGAGCGTCCTGCTGGGTTGTGGATGGCAGAGCAGGAGGGCTCGGTCACGGCCCACTCATACCACACTTTCTTCCCGTTGTTGCAGCGCCAGAATCGCACCGTGACATCATCGTCCTGAGACAGGGGGATGGGTTGCTGTCGGGTGGGAGAGAGGAAGAGTAGGGTAAACCAATGAATGCATTGATTGTGGTGCATTCTTGAAGTACAAAAAAAACAATACAGACAATGGATGCATCCTTTAATACAAATAGGTTTTGCAGAGTGATAATTGTAGAGCTTACTTTGAGCGGGAAAAGGATTGGGAACCAGGAGAACATTCCAGGTGAATGTGTATCTGGCTTGATACCTGCAACAGACACACGCACACAAGACATGAATACTCAGACCTGATCTCAGCATGACATGAGCTCCTTCTTCTTAAGATGACTTACTGAGGGTAACATCTTTGTAGAGCGTGGTCTCGAAGTAGCCAGCAAAGCCGTGGAGCACTGAGCTACAACCCACAGGGGAATCTGAGGCACTGATACCGGTTATTGTTCATATCTGAGAGGGAGGAGAAATGGTAGACAGCTCATTTGTAATGCATTACATCAGGGTGTCGTTATAGGACATGTGCTTAAGTGTGTTTGTGTCTACCTGTGGTGGGGTGTTTGAAGGTGAAGCAAGCCTTGGGTTCAGACAACTGATGGAAGTTGTGCAGGCGCACTACGTAGGGTGTCTCAAAGTGGCACTCGGGGTCTTTGTCGCGCTCCCGGCAGCCTCGCACCTCATTGTAAAGCTTGGAGGAGGACAGGGGGGCCAGGAAGGACGTGTAGGAGCAGGGGATGCTCACTCCATCATCTGAATGATATGAGAGGATGGGTAAAAGAGAAAGAGCAAGCCTGTGTGAAGTGATTGTGAGAGGCAGATAAGCATGAAAAAATAATGGACCATAACATGAATCATTTTCACATCGATTGGTACGGGAGGTCAGCACTGTGACTCTGCAGCTACTGTGCCTGCATATGTAAGAATTCTGAAATGTAAACCGAGTTCACTCAACGCTGAGGTACCTTTGAGAAAGTGCTGGGCTCCGTCTAGGCACTCTGGGGAGAGTTCGTTGTCGCCGAACGATCCAAGCAGCTCGCTGACAATGATATCAGCCTTCTCAGGTGCCGCCCACTCCCGCATGTCACATGACACCACTGTCACCTGATCGCCCCACTCCTCGAAGCGCCAGTTCTCCAACCTGAGAGAAAATGTATGCCTGGGTCAGCTTTGCTCCAGTGATTTGAGCACCATTAATATTTCCACTGAAAGGGGGTCGTCACACACAGTGGTACACGATTATCCCCACCAGTAAAAATGAGCTTCAACTGTGTACATTAGGGAAGGAGTTGCACAGCTGCACCCATTTAAATTGGTGGGAATCAGTTGTTTCACACATTTAGCCCGATAAATCAACGATGGGCTTGCAAGGGATTTTTTCATCTGATCACACCAGGATGTATTAACTGGGCAGGTCTGAACATTTACAAATCCAATTTTGCACAAATTGTGATTCAATTAGACAGGCCACATCGCAAAGTGAAAATATGTTTTGGGAACTTTCAGACTTGCCCAGTTAATGCGTCCTGGTGTGATCGGATTAATAAAATTCACACTGTGCATGAGCAGGCAGAGTAATACTCCAGAATACTCACGTGACTACAGCATTGGGATTTTTCTCCACAGCGTAGATCCTCAGCTTCCTGTCTGCCTGTCTGGCGGCACGCAGCGACGCGTTGACCAGGGGACCCCTCCCTGCCCCCAGCACCATCAACACCCTGTGGCAGAGACACAACACTGCATTAGAATGAGCTGTAACCTTTGCTTTTTGGCCTAGATCACATCTGGAGTGGTAAGGTTATTATTTTCCCATTGTATTTTAACTATTTATTTAGCATTTTATTGTTGTACCAGAAGTAGTATTATCTGATTCTTTATCAGGGGAACAACATATGCACTATTAACTACTATTGTTTTAACGCTAAAATAATTTTAATACTGTCTACTCACTGAATGTTGGTGTCTTTCTGCTCCTCTGGGACTCTGTCTAGTAGACACTTATACACAGCCTGTAGACACAAGGCAATCCAATCAATACTTTGACAGTCAAACCCACCATCACATACATCAGAGCCAGTATCCATAAAGCTATGGGACTGGTTGGTCCCAGTCCTATATAGCTCAATGGATAGAGCATGGCACTAACACTGCTGGGGTTCACTACCATGCTAAACATGCCTGCATCCCCAGTAGTGTATGGATAAACCCTTCCAACAAATGTCGTGATTAGACTGGATAAACTTCCCTGTGACTTAGGAGTCAAACTGGTCATAACACTTGTGTGGATACGTGTTTACCCATAAGTGCTCAGATGGACTAGAGTTGTGGTTTCTTGGGTGGGCTTTTGTGTAATAACGCTGCACTTGTACAAGAAGTGAACACTGCATGTGTGCCGTTATTGTGCCGTGTCTCTCTCTCTGCCAGACGAAACTCCCCTTGGGCTGATAAATACAGAGTCTATTATGTTCTTAATGGGTGCAGCTACCTCTCCCAGATCATCTTACCTGTTGGTACTGTGAGTATTTAATAGGGTCCTTCTCAAACACTTCATACGTCTGAGACTCCAAGTTATCCATGAGGGGCTAATGGGAAGGAGAGAAAAAAAAGAATACAATTATATATATATATATATATATATATATATATATATATATAAAAACATATTCAAACACGTGAACACAAACGAGCAGACACACTTACCTGGAGTGGGGACTGCAGGTAGTCTTCATAACCCTTGGCGAAGAGCTCATAGGCGTTGGGTGCAGGTCGGTTCTGGTTGAGGTATTCCAGATACTGCAGGTAGGAGCGGAAATCCTTCTCACTGTGGCGACTGTTGCCTGTGAAGATGAACTGGGCCTCCAACTGGAAGAGGAGACAGTTGAAACTTTGGTAATTTCATCTCTTTAAAAGCATTTAGCTCCAAAATAACTGTTTGTGTATTTGTATTGAATGGTACTTTACTGTTCTATACCTTGAAAAGACGGAAGATTATTCGCTGATGGGCTTTCGACAAGACAGGAAAGCCCTTCTTATTGGTTAGGAAGATGCTGGTGGGAAGTATGGCTGCTTTGATCGGCTCCCCAAGCCACTTGTCGATCAAAGAGTCTGAGGGCATGTCTGCTCCAACTTCAATAGCTTCAGGAACACAAAAAAAAAAAAGAAGTCACATTTTCAGTACCAATGACTGCAGTTATTTCGTATTGTTTTGACATTGCCCCAGGTTGTTGTTGCACAATGTGTTCTCTCACCGAGACAGATCCTCTTGTTGTAGTCACAAAGAGTTCTGAAGGAGTGCCACCTAAAAGCGGAGAGAACAAAATGAGTCCGGATTGCAAAGGAAATCAATAGCATCTATTTTGGCATGCAGGCAGCACTCAGTCTGCTCATGAAGTGTACTGGCAATAGTCTAACCAGCGCCAAGTCTTCTCATCAGCACTTGAGTCATCAGTGCATTTGGTTGGTTCATTCTCGATGAGTTCTTCGCGCATGTCCTCTGGGGCAATCAGCGGGACACGGAGCCAGAACTGATTAGAAACAAATAACAGCAGCGGTTAATTGGGGACTAGTCGTCTGTGGAAAGCTGGAGTGCGTACAACTTCTGAAATACACCTAAACAGGCTTAGCCAAACCTAAAAAAAATGTGATCTAATCTCCTAATAGGGCTTTTCTGCCATGTTATTGATACTACATGCAGTCTTCACATGGCATGTTGGTTTTGTTTAATGCTCTATGCGTTACATTTGAGGTGTGGTGTCCAGTTTGGATGTGGTTGAGCAGCAGGCGGGCTAGGTTGGCACTATGGGGGCCCTTCAGAGGGATCATTAAGACGGGCAGACCCAGGTAGGATGAGAAGTTCAGCTCCTGCACCAGAGCCTGGGAAGGAACATGAGGCCAAGAATGGAGAGTGCATGAAGAGAGGAGACAGGTGAGAGTGATTGGACAAGGTCAGTTGATTCAAGACTACAAAAGCTTGTGATCAACACACTTTCTTCCCCATTAACAGCCTATTTCATTTTAAAAAACATATTGACAGTCAAACATTCCAAGAGTGATGTGCAACTTACAGCCTCTGAGTTCCTGCGCTCTGTCTCGATTTCTGAGTCGGCCTCGATCCATGGAGAAAGCTTTCCAACAATGAGCGTATTCCAATCTAGACAAAGCACAATGGATTATTAAGTGAGGACATTTGTTGACATTTTACAATTTCTCGTCAATCCCTTGAGTCATCTAATCTCACTACAATAAGTCTTACTGGTCTTGTCTTTGGGAAAGTGTGAAAAAAGGCTGGGGCTCACATTTTACATCAACACTGGATTTCATGTAACAATCTATTGTATTACTGAGGATGAGCGCCTGGGTAGAAACCTGGCTTGGGCACTTCCCAACAGATGTTAAATCATACCTCTTGAAGGCTCAAGAGTCAATTCTGGCAACCCAGAACTCTCTTAAAATTGATCAGACCTCAACACCCATAATCTAAGCTGACAGCACACTTACACTTAACGACAGCTATTAGACATCAGGTCAACCACGAAGGAAGAAATTACTTCTAAAGTCCTGAGAAGACACACCATTATTATTACTATTATCTTTCAACCCGCAATCAGAGATGATAGCTAGAAAGGGTCAATACTCCCACTTCAAGTTCAGACTACGTAAGGACACTGATGCTGAGAGAGCAAATACAATTCCACTGACAAAATACAACCGAGTGAGCAGCTAATGACAAACCATGCCGAAAAATTCTCTCTTTTCTGGGGGGAATGTTATGCCAAACTGCATTAAAATATATATGTCAGGTTTTGGTTATTGCCAACCAAACACACCTGTTTACACAAGACGTAATACATTTTCTGCCAATTTACCAGGAGCTCCTAACGACCCACGACGAGCTTAATGTTCTACCAGTTTTGTACATTTCTCATTAAACAAGTTAACATTTAACTATTTTTTAGTTTGTGGTAAGATCTCTCCATACAAGACAGGACGGAACGTGCCGATGTTGTGTCGAGTTTTGCATCTCTGTTGAGAATAAGTAATTCTGTGTATACCCACACTATATGCTGTGGAAATTATTTGATGGGGGGACATCAGAAAAAAATTAAAGGGGCATGCATGCTTGTGTTTTTACCTGCCGAGAAAAGCATCCCCTCTTTTCTAAGGCCAGCTGAGGTTCAAAAGCATGAAATTTACAGTGTGAAGTCTTAAGTACACACACTATGTGTGGCTTGGTAGGCTTGAAGTAAAACGAATGTTCTGCGCGATGTGAATGCAAAACTCGGCATAATTCAATGCTTGGCAACGATGCAAAACTCGGCATAACACCGGTGCTAACAACTATCAACGTCTCATATTATATGGGGCGGGAAGCACTAACCTCTCCCACACAGCAGCAGGTCTGACCGGGTCTGGGCTCCGGCTCGGGCTTTAGCGGGTCCCAACTCAAACTCTCTCCTGAACCTCGGGTGGAACAGGGGCATGCACAGGAAGTCAAACCTGGAAAACAGAGTGAGAAAAGACAGGGTTTTAAGGTTGGTATAGTTACAAAAAACAACCAGACCTATAAGGCGAGAGTATATCGTTAGCTGCCCCTTAACTAGCTAGCAAAATGGTGAAAGAATAGCCTATACCTGTGTAAGAAAGACTACCGGGGTGAAATATGTCAAGCATCATTGTGATTGTGCACGTGCTAATAATTCACCGGTTAGCCTAGCAAGCATCATTTTACAGAAATTATGCTAGGAAACCCGCGTGCCCCTTGCCTAAACTCACTTTGATAGAAAAAGAACGTGCAAAGTACAGCACTCTTCTCACCCAAGTTTAGCGACCTCAGCTAAAGTGTCAGCTACCTCCGGCACGCAATTCAAATCTCTCCCGCAGGACACCTTGCTCCCTGTACTGGCGGACGCCATGATTTAGCTGAAAGAATGAATGGACTGGGGCCATCTCGTTGCTTTTGCTTTCGATGAAACTGACGCCATCTTGGCTCTGCGAAACCGTTCGTTCTCATGGGTTGGCAAGGCGATGTAGAACCAAAATGACGTCGCAAGTAATCCAGTTACGTGTCTATTCAATTATCGCGATATTGACATCTGTAGCCGGTTTCTGCCATAGAAGAAACAACCTCTGTCCCTCTGGCTCCAAAACGACCGTTTACGGGACACATATCATAGGCATACAAAGGACATTTATTGTGTTGTTTTTACCCAGGCGGCGCGGCTTCGACTCCCGGTATGGGAACTACCCTTTTACCCTGAACAGCGGTAATTTATCACTTTTCATCATTTTTTGGATTTTGCGACCATTGTCATTCCTGTCATGGCGACCTTACACATCTTCTGATCTAGTAAAGACACACCCCTGCTGAGTAGCTGTAGTCTGAAGCAATCAATTGGTAAACTGAGGAAAGCTGGAAAAGAACAAGCTTGACTACACCAGTGTCAAAAAGAATAGAATAGAAAATAACTGGAAAGGTTGGGTGTCTTTAACTTTATTCCAGGTGTGTGTGTGTGTGTGTGTGTTGGATGTGGATGCATGTTTGATATGGAAGCGTTTAATTAACTTAATCCAAAGGTTAGTGCAGATTGGAAAATGAAAATGAAAGGAAGATGAAAATAAAATGTCAAATGTTAATTCAAATGTGAAAAGTGAGAAGCAATGCCCCCTTTTGCATAACATTTCCATGGTCTACCAACCTGTCAGTCATTCTCTGAATGAATATTGACTCATTGACTCAAATGATGCATGCAAAAGTGGAAAATTAAAATGCTATTGGATTGCATCTTCATGTTCCACTTTACATTTGGATTAAGTTAACTATAGGCTTCCATAGTTTGATGGCGAGAGAGTCTGTCTCCATATCTGTGCTGTTGGATGTTGGAAAGAAACATTCCACTTCTACTAACTACATCTGAATAAAAGCTAAAATAAAAGTGAATATATACTACTGCTAAAACACAAAACTGACAACAGTGAATTTGTTTTTTGAGCGACTGGGTTTATTTAGTGAAAGACAGAGAAAGACCCTGGACAGGTCGCCAATCCGTCACAAGGCCAACACAGATTGACTGTCAATCACTTTCAGGGCAATTTAGAGTGTCCAATCCACCTGACCTGCATGTCTTTGGACTGTGGGAGGAAACCGGAGGACCCGGAGGAAACCCACGCCAACACGGGGAGAACATGCAGACTCCACACAGAGAGGACCCGTGTCCTGCTTGCTGTGAGGCCACAGTGCTAACCACTGGGCCACCGTGTCGCCCACAGGGAGACCTATGAAGGTTTCTGCTAGCCAAACACCTGAGAACTTGATGATGGCTTTTACACTCGGAAAATATTCACCCACCCGTTAATCTGAAGTCAGAGAAGCAGCTGCACACTTGAAATATATTTGCTCAGATTTAATCACTTGGGCATCAAATTCTCTGCAACAATTTTACGTGCAGATTGAACATTTGTGATGCCCAAGACGCCATCTGAGAAGTTGCAGTGGCAGATTCAATTTGTTCTGCCAAGTGCAAGTTTCAAGTGCAGCTGCTACCACATTCATTCTGATGTTCACTTTTACATCTGTAAATGATTTCTGTCTTCAATCACGGGTGGGTGAATATTTTCTGAGAGTCGTTCTCAGGTGTTTGGCGAGAAAACCTCCATAGGGAACTCCACATCTTGGGCTTTGGTCGTACAGCAGCAGAATGTCCTCATCCACCTTCTTCTGCTTCAGAGATTCCTACCTCTGTGGTGTCCAGTGATGGAGTCCCCTCAGTTATCACAGCCAGGTGTTTTTATCCAGGAGTCCAGAACAGCCTGGGGATAAACACACACACACACACACACACACACACACACACACACACACACACACACCATTTTAAGTTCAAGTTTCTAAGAGCAGTATTTGTATCTCCATTGTTTTTGATGTCATTTGGCAGAGACCAATATGTGCTCAAAGTGAACAAGTCTGTCCTGATATTGGTGATCAAAAACTGCACTTCTAGCGTACTAATGCCTTTTGTCATCAAATCTTGCAAATTTCACATATGGATGCACAAGGTCCCTGATCTGCTCACATTATGGCCTAACTGGATCATTTTCCTCCTCTTCCACCCTCATCTGAGGGGGGAGTGGAGCTCCAGAGGAAATAATCTTACCTAATTTGGGGGCAGTTCCTGTCCTGTTCAGGTTCCCCATCACTCAGATTGGGGGCCATGTCTGAGTTAGGGTGAACCAAGATGGCACCTGGCTGTGCTTCAGTGGAAGTTCCCCTAGCGCTGGTGAATGAGGACACATGCAGTTAACATATACTGCTACGTCAAACTTGTTATAGGTGAGTGAATGAATAGGTGAATATTTTCTGAGCGTAGTTCTCAGGTGTTTTGCTAGAAAAAAACCTACATAGAGACCACTGGTCTCACTCCCCAGGTGAGGCCGTGGCCGCACCGCAGCAGCAAAATGCCTTCCTCAACCAGGAGAAGAAGCGTCTGACTCCCTTCTTCTTCTTCTTCTTCTTCTTCGGCTTGCTGACCTCTAAAAACCGAAAGAGGACAGTCAATGCCTCAAGTGACCTTGATGGAATCAACTACAGTGTGGAAGGACTTGACAATTCAGACACAAGTGGAGGTGAACGTCTTACCAGATGTGGTGTGAGCAGCGTTTGTGTCAACCAGGTTGGTGTTATCCATGACAACCTGGTTCACAGCAATGGAGTCTCCTCAGGTGTCACAGCCGGCTGTGCCAGTTCATAAATGGACTGGGAGCTGGGCTCCAGAACAGCCTGGGGGCTAGACACTGGGGGCATTGGCTGAACCAAGATGACACCTGGAGTGGAAATTCCCCTAGCGCTGCTGAATGAGGACACATGCACATACTGCTAGCTCAAATTTGTTGAACGGGTACATTCAGGTACCTTCCAAAAGGACAAACTCACAGTTATGCTCATAGCCAGGAAGCAAGACTTCCCACTGGACAAGCATGCCAATCAATCAATCAGTTGATCAATTGATGAATCATTCACCTACAGCGCCTACCCTTGTCTGATAACCAATGTGCAAAGCAGCAATATAAGGACTCACGCCACACATCCAAACACACACACACTTACTGAGAGCTGTGGTGGGAGCTGCTGGCGAGGTCGCTCAGTGCCATGAATGGATGTGCGAGGACTTCACTTGGTGTGATCCTCTCGCTGGCATCCATCTGGAGCATTCGTTTCAGGAGGTCAACAAACTGCCTCCTATCAGCGACCTCAGCCCTGTCCTCTTCCTTCAGGTTGAACTAAATTACCAAATGATGAGAAAAGTCCAACAGGAAATCAGTGGAATCATCTTCCTGACTCACAAAAAGGTTGATGGAAGTCATGAATTCAACCAATTCCATGTCTTCAGTAGCTACCACCTACTGGACTACCTACCTCTGTCAAGTCATCCAGAGATCTGAATGTGTACTGCCTGTTTTCTGTGCAGAAGTGGCATGTTGTACATTCATACTCGTCTGGTGTCTAAAAGAAGGTAACGTGTACTTGAAACATCTTATCACTTTAGATGAATCACTGATTCACTGATACTGACAATAAATATCCTCAAATAGAGAAGAAAATGTTCAAGAGAAAATTATATTTGGTCAATAAAGCGGTGTTGTGTTACCATGAGCCTCCAGCCTCCAGCCCTCATGAAGATGAATAACTCCTTTGATTTAAGCCCAGCATTCAGGAGGTGGTCCGCTGGCTGACCCAGGAGGTCGATGATGAATCGCATCTGGAGGCAAAACACATGATCACATCAGTCTAGACTATCAGGACTCCATATGGTTTTAGCACTTGTCTGCTGTGATCATCATCTGCTGGTCTACTGCTATAACTAGTTATGGGTTAGTGTAGAAAGGGAGCAGAGTCCAGCTATAGTAACGTACTGACCACGTCATATTCATTCGTCCCAGGAAAGAGGCTTATACAGGTGAACAAATACGACATCACGCAGCCCAGTGACCACATGTCCACGGCCTCAGAAAACAGGAGCCCCAAAAGGATTTCTGGAGACCTGAGTGTGGAAGAACAGCAGCACACCAAATCAGAAACATTGTCGTGCTTTGAGGAATAATAATACAACATGGGGAAACATGGTAGAAATGAAAAAAGGAGGCATCAGTAGGAGAATGTCACAACAGCTGAGACTTATGTAGCCCTGAGTTCAGCATTTGTCCTCACAGGTATGGACAGGAAACACACACCCTGCTATGTATTTACAGTAGAAGTGATAAACTGCAAACCCTCTCCAGTAGATCTCACCTGTAGGCAAGGGGCTGAAGTATAGAGCCTTGCTCAGCTTCAGTCCTCAGAAGGGCCGCACCAAAGTCTATCAGTTTTACCCTCAAGGGCTCTCTCAGACGATCCACCAGCATGATGTTGTCCAACTTCACATCTGCGTGGATCACTCCGATGCTCTTCAGGGCCTTGAATGCTGTGGCCATCTGCAGGGACAAAGTCGGTCATAGAATATAGAGCATGAACTACAGTGGAACATTCTGAAGCTTTGAATTTACTTCCTGTCTGATGGCGTCTGTACCTGTTGGATGATGGACCTTATGATGTTTAGTGGCAGAGGGTTGAACTTCCTCTGCTTCATGTACTCGAATAAGGAGATGTCCAACATCTCAAACACCAGACAGGTTAGACCGTTCATCTTGACGTTCTGATAGAACTTCACGATGTTGGTCTCATCCGCATCCAGACATCTGAGATGCTTCAACATGGACAACTAGGGATACATGACAAGTTTGACATGGTGATGTTATCAACAGGTAGTTTACGTGATACACAGACTAAATCTGACCAACAGAGCAGATGTAACACAATCTTTTGCATGACAGTAAAGTCACCCACCTCCTTTTTGGCCTGATGGTTAAATTCACTACCGTTTGGTGTCTTTATGGCCAGAATCTCCCCGGTGTCCAGTTTCTCACATTGGGCTACATTACCAAAGACCCCCTCTCCAAGGAATTCCAGTATCTTAAAGTTACTGGAGTTCCTGGGTGGACAGAGCCAGGAGAGACAGCTTGCCATGTTTGCTATGGAGGAAAACTGAAAGGAAAATGGAGACATGGAGAGAATAGAGAGAAAATAGTTACTTCAATCCCTTTAAATATCCAAATAACAGTTAACCTCTCAATGTTAACTTGTCATTCAACATTGAGCGTATTCCTATCTGGTGTCAATGTTTAACATCAAGTTGGTAAATGTATTCTGCACTTTTACTGCTACACATATTAACTTAGATACTTTCCCAATATTTACTTTCTTTCCCAGTAGAAATGGCTGAAACACTGGAGACAATGTAACACTCTACATGAAGGTCATGTTAGTGTGAACACAGTACATTACAGAAGGCGGCTACTTTTAATTGAGTCAAATAATTTTTCTGACCTTTCCTCAAGTCGGTGTTTGAAGAGAGAATATACTTGTCTAGAAACCTGCTCAAGTCAAATCAAAGTGGTACCTGACTAAACAAATCTTTCACTCCTCTTTCCACCTCTGGTTGGAAGTTCCAGCATCACTGGACCTCAAACACTTAAACATTAAAGAGGAAAACCACTGACTTACCTAAATCACGTCGTTCTTCGTCCAGTCGCAGTAGTGCAATGACCAAAATCCACATCTAGCACGCATTATGATGCTCAACACGAGTTCCAGAACCTTATGATGTCATAATCCACCAAGCACTGTTGTTTTGATTTGACAATCCAACAAGACAGCATCCTCACACCAAGATCACATTAAGTCCCATTCTATGTACTATCTGATAAATTAAGAAAAATAACATTTCACTTTAATAGAATTGAGGAAAAAATGCACAAAGTGGGTGGGGTGTGGTGGTGGGTGACTTTCTATTGCCACTATACCAAATGGATGGGATGATAGATGTGCTGCAAAACATCATTAATGATGAGTGTTCAAAATAGTGAATAATATCCATAAAGAGATTTTCATACAACTAATAGAGTAATTACAATTATTTCAATGAAAAAATCCAATACCATGTTAGTGACTCCTCCTGTGTAAGTGAGTGCATGGATGAGTATGTGGTCTTCAGTCATGTTGGGCCTGGTTTCTATGTTGGAAACCTCAAATCCATTTTGATCAATGGTGGGGACAATGACTGATCCAACCAATCTGTGGAGTTGACATGTCAAACACACTTTAGATGTCTCAGTTAGTGAGGACAAGGCCACCGTCTTCTAAACCCAACCTTCTGCTGGGTCCCCACATGACAAGCATGTTTTAACCCATCATGTGATGAGATCTGAAATAAGGAACTAATATGTCTATGGTTTGATGTCAATAATAATGTTCACAATGTGTTGTCAATAATGTCTATGGTTTGATGTCAATAATATTGTTCATAATGTCTCTGGTTTGATGTCAATAATAATGTTCATAATGTGTTGTCAATAATGTCTATGGTTTGATGTCAATAATAATGTGTAGTGGAGGTGTAGGACAGTGTAGGGCCTCTTCCTATTCTGGTCCAGTGCATCCTCTCTCTGTCTCTCTGGTTTCATTGGTGAGGAGGAGGCTCTCTGTCCTGCACATCACTGACTCTTCAACTTTTTCTCTCTTCAGTTAGATTCTGTAATATCAGTAACCCATGTCTGTAGTTGTCACCCTGTAAATTTAAAGAGGATGGCAGAAGATAAAAAGCAACAGGAAGAAAGAAATAGCAAAAGGTGCAATAAGCGATTTTTCTTGCCACTAGAGGGGGCTACTGAGTCAAAACAAAGTTGAGGCTTTGAACACCCCACCTCCATCTCCCCTTACCCACGCCTAGTAGGTGCCAGGACATATCTGTTCAACCTGCACAGGGACCAAAAACCTCTATCACTATTAGGAGGGGACCAAAACCTCAGGACATTTTTTCTTTTACAATTTAATACCTTTTATTCATTCTCTCTCTCTCTCTCTCTCTCTCTCTCTCTCTCTCTCTCTCTCTCTCTCTCTCTCTCTCTCTCTCTTCAATTCAAAGGGGCTTTATTGGCATGGGAAACATACATTTACATTACCAAAGTAAGTGTGAAATAAAAACCAAAAGATGTACGTACAATTAAAGATATAATAGAATAAAGAAATGTGTAAACAGAGCTGTGTAACATTGCAACATTGCAATCAAATATATAAATGAGAGTAGGTAAAATGTACTTAGAAATCTCTCTCTCTCTCTCTCTCTCTCTCCTATGTATGTTTTGCTCTATGCATTGGTGGCATATGGTTTCTGCTACAAAACAGACATGGGAACAGTTGGTTTGAGTCAATGGAACACACTGTTCCAGCATGTTTTCATGTCAAGCCGCCAGAGAGATACACAATAGACCACAGACCCTACTTGATAAGGTTTTGTCTGAGGAACATTTTAGAATATTTTTTTGTCAGATTATGTGATTCAGAAGACTCACTATACTGTACTAGGCGGGGAGGCGGGGAGGTAACCGTATTCCTTATTTTGGTGGGGGACGCTCCTAGAACCTACTCACAGACCCCAAGGGCCCCCCAGACCTTACTTTGAGAACCAGTGATATTGGACACTACAATAGGCCTAGTCTGGTAGGATACAGTTATTAAAAAGAAATAATTATATTGACTGAAAGAAGGCCTGAAAATATGTCATCAAGAATCTAATGAAGTTTATGGGTCGCAGACTTTTTTTACTGTAAAAATGATATGTTTGTGAAATTGCATGTTACTTAGAGTTACCAAGCTGACTCAGCCGAACTCTTAAGGTTTGTAGAGAGTGGCTTCTCTGGATATCACTTTCACAGCAGGTATTATCAGATTTCGCTTATGTTTCGGTGAGTGGACGTGTGTCGGCATGCTACAAGCAAGCTGTGATTAGGACTATAAAAGGGACTCAGTTTAGGATTTCCAGAGCACACGATGCCAATGTAAGGTTCCACCTACACCTACCTTTAACGAGACAGCAATTCCCAAACGGAACATTTCAATATTTGTGAGGCTTATGGATTTCTGATTTTCCTGAGGATATATTCTGTTTTATTCTATATTCTTCTTGGACAGTGCTTTTTACCTGTCAGTATCTACTTCACTCACACCACTATGGCTTTACAAGACATTTGTAGCTTCAAGGACAACCCTGTGCATGACAAGTGGCTAACTCCTGCTTCACTTTTGCAAGATGCAACCTCCGCTCTCGACGTTGGATGGAGGAAGTTGAACTCAGAGAGAAACGGTGGGATCCCACTGCGCTTTTTCATTCCAACTTTGCCAAACTCTGCCCATTTCCACAACAGACTCTCAACTCTTTTCTCTCCGTCCAGCCGTTCAGTGGCGGTCCGCAGGCCCTTCCCTCTGTCTCATGGCACCACCACCCTGGGTTTCATCTTCCAAGGTGGGGTCATTGCAGCTGCAGACACACGTGCCAGTGCAGGGGGGCTTGTTGCCTGTCCCTCTGTCAATAAGATCACTCCCATCCACTCCCATTTAGTGGTCACGTCCTCTGGCAGTGGTGCAGACTGCGTGCTGTGGGAGCGAATTTTGACAAGAGAGATCCGACTCTACCAATTACGCCACAGGCGCTGCCTGTCCATAAGTGGCACAGCCAAGCTCCTCTCGTTCATGCTGCACCCCTTTAAAGGGACTGATGTGTGTGTGGCCCTCACACTCTGTGGCTGGGATAAGGAAGCGGGGCAGAATGTGGATTGGGCGATGGGGTCAGCAGATTCAACTACAGCATCCTTGAATCCAGGAACGTCATTTATGAACGAAGGTAGCTCCTCGGCTGCTGCCGCTACCCAAGATGTCACTGTGACGAGCCATTCCACATCCCCTAACAGTGGTCCAAAGCTGATCTACGTGTGCAGCGATGGCACTCGGTTGCAGGGAGACGTCTTCTCCGTGGGCTCAGGCTCTCCGTACGCTTATGGAGTCCTGGATGGAGGGCTGAGGTGGAGCCTAAGTAAAGAAGAGGCTGTCTCCCTGGCCAGAGAAGCTGTGTTCAGAGCCACTCACAGGGACGCGTACTCAGGAAACAACGTGGACCTCTTCCACATTACAGCCCAGGGATGGAGGCGCAGAGAAAGGGAAAACCTGAAAGAGGAATATTATAGAGAGCTGGAGAGGAAAGTGAAGATAGCGGAGGAGAGAAAAAGAGTGACACTTTAATTATCAGTTGCCCCCTATCGCCTTCTTTCACTTTTGCAAACCTGTGAGAAACCATGGGTTGTCATGCGAATGCGAGAGTGTGGGATGAGGCAAACCTTTTTTTTGTGTGTGTGTGTGTGTGTGTGTATGTATTTGTGTGTGTGTCTAAAAGGGCGGTGAGTTAAAACTTAAAGTTAGAAAATAGAGTGAGTAATAGGGATAGGGTAAATCCAGAGTAGAGTTTACCTAACTTTTTGGCTGACATAAATCTTATTTAAAGGTTATTTTGCAGACTATATCATAATGTGTGCATTATATATACATGATTGTTGTTTTTTTTTTAATATTGGTGGTTGTTTGCCTTATGATGACAACAGACTGGAGCTCAGTTTACCCGCCTTTTTATTATTTTATGATATTATTATCGTTTTGTTCAGTCATAGTCCGCCATAACCATAGAGGGCGCTGTTAGATTTTGCCATCACGGATCAACGGCTTGTCCTAAATAAACAGCGGAAGTTGCTTGCTCATCATACAGTTGCAAAGATGGCGCTCGCTAGTGTGTTGCACAGTGATTATGCGGATTTTTCATTTGATAATCATAAATCCTTTGCCTTTGGTTGTGGACTCGGACAGAGCGATCTGGGGGTTGGGGCTACGCCGGGAGACAGTCTTAGTTTTACCGTTACGTCGTCTCTGAATCCCGCAGACGAAGAAGGCCCCGAGAGGAAAATAGAGTTTCTCCATGGGACCACCACCTTAGCATTCAAAGTAAGTAAGCTAAGTTAACCAGTAGCGCACTGTAGCCAGCTGGCATTACAAACCCCAATACAGATAGTCACCTGTCATCATTGTTGAAGTGGATATTTGATAAATCAGGTCTTCACACTTTAAAAATCGTACTTACGTACTTACGCGGCTTACGTACTTGCCATAATAGGTCTAACGGTTATCGCTAGCTTGTCTAACGTCAACTGCTGTCTCATTGCGAATGAATATAACGCCATTTGTAATTGTTTTGGTTTAGCTAATTGGCTCCAACGGCGACCTAATTAACACAGGGTATCTTCTCAATATCGTATCTAGAGGCCAGTGTAATGTTCCACTTGGCCTCGGCAGTAATGTCAGTGTCACTTGTGTTGTATTTGTGTTATGGGAGCAGTCGTAGCACCTGACAGCTCCACGTTCTGGAGTAGCTAGCCATGCTGCCTTTCTCTGAACCTGAAGAAAACAGAGAGGTGACTCCTGTGTAATCTGTTGCTTCTCAGTTCCAGCATGGTGTCATTGTTGCGGTGGACTCCAGGGCCACGGCGGGCTCCTACATTGCCTCCCAGACAGTGAAGAAGGTGATTGAGATCAACCCGTACCTGCTGGGTACTATGGCTGGAGGAGCTGCAGACTGTAGCTTTTGGGAGCGCCTGCTGGCCCGCCAGTGTCGCATCTACGAGCTTCGCAACAAGGAGAGGATCTCTGTGGCGGCAGCCTCCAAGCTGCTGGCTAACATGGTGTACCAGTACAAAGGCATGGGCCTCAGCATGGGAACCATGGTGTGTGGCTGGGACAAGAGAGGCCCAGGTAAATAAAACAGCTCTATATGACATGTACATTAGATCTATTAGTCAATTAGTATTTATGTATACTTTTTATAGTTGGCTTTAGCTTACTTAGGCGGCAGATTAGATGGGGATTTCCTACATATTGAAATATAATATGTGGCTGAGGGTTTTCATGAGGGTTTTCAGCAAAGGTAAGTATTTAAAACTAGGGATGTGTGGTATCTAGAGACAAAAAAAATCACAGGGGGGATATTTAGCACTAGAAAAAATACTACTTCTTCAATATGCAACATTAATGTGATCCTACACAGCTCCAGAATACCTTGGTTAGGGATCTGGATGAAACTTATACCTTATGCAGTTTGGAAGTTTGCAGTAGTTAGTATTGTGATTAGGTTTTCAGAAAGATTATTTAGTGTGCTTTTCTGTGGTCAACAACTTACCTGAGACTTTTGAAAATAAATTTCAGATGTGATAACTCCACTCAAAGCAGTTTAAACACATTATTATTACCATTTGTTTCAAGTCTGATGTATGCACAAACAAACACACGTACCACACATTCATTTCCCACTCTTGGGAGTTCCTTTCTTTTTTTTCAGAAGGATACATCATATTTGGGACATGGGGACAGAATTATCATTGTCATTTAGCACTCCTTTGAGAAACATCAGTCCAGTTGTTCTTTAGCACAGATTGCTGGGGTCTGTTTTCAGTGCACAAATGTTATTATGAAGACCAGTTCTGCTGCACGTGTTCACCCCAAACAAATTGTCTCACATTTTATGCCTCATTATTTCCTTGGATGAGGGTGAACATGGATGGTTAGGTGTTTGACTTAAATATGTTATGTTACTCTTTGGTTGATATGTTGTATTGGCACTCACCCTATCTTGATCTGTTCTACTCATTTTTAACTTTGTTTCTTGTCAGCTGTAAAATGTATCCATCTTTACTACTCAGAACTGCCAGCTTGTGTCATTTTCCTTTATATAGAAATGTGCCAAAATTCAGTTGCATGCTACATGTGCTGCTGCAGTGAAACAGAAGCAGAATTGTAGTTGCCAACGTCTCTCACTAGATGGCACTGCAGCCACTCTCATGGTTAACCCCTCTTTGTACTCCGAGCTGTGCTGTTTGGATGCCGTGCAGTGAGAAGCCGTACATCACAGGTTGGTGTGCTTAAAGAGGCCGCCACAGTGACACAGTAATGGGAAATCGATGAGGCTGGGACTGCAGGCCAGCTAGAGAACCGCACGATGATGGACGTAGGGTCTCAGCCCTGGACAATTGGGTCGCATGCATAATGCCCATACCGCCACTGAGATCGATGGCGGCTTTGTCCGGCAAGCAGAGAGGTCCGTGTGAACAATGAAGGCCCCCGGTGTGCCAACCAACGTAAATGACACGTGTTAAATCCCAGGCAATCAATTGGGGTAATAATGATCCCCGTATAACTTCCAAGGGAGTGGCGGCCTGCCTCGGCCCCTGCAATGCCGGTGATTGAATGTAGAGGTAAATGTCATGTAAATGAAATCAATCGCGATTAAGAGGGAAGCTCATTAGCCAGCTACAGTCATGTCAAGAGCACTTATCCCACTGATTTAGTGTCTTAAGCCGCATGAAAAATAAATCTAATAAAAGGCATGTTGAGGAGCTTGACAAATATGGCTGTAAATAATAATGTTAAACATTATGACACTAGTAATCAGAGTGTAGTTAGTACCTGGCAGCTTGGTAGTGTTTTGGCTGTGGGAGAGAAGGCAACACAACTCTGCACTCGAAGTAAAGCGCCCTCCACTTAGGGTTGGGTATCGAACTGGTGCCATTTAGGTACCAGTTCCTGTTTGGTCAGAGCTGAAATACCGATAAGCTCCTGGACAAATGGTACTGCTATTGGTACTTAACTGTCTAAATAATTTGAATTAGTATACACCGAACTTCTCAGGCATTAATGTTATAGCGAAGGTTTTGCATAGGAGATCAGCAGTCAGATGAGGACAGATGCAGTACATTGTGAGTGTGTGAGTGTGTGTGTGAGAGTGTGTGAGAGAGCCTCATTCATTGAGATGAGGGTAAGCGGCTGGTGACCCTCTTCCTTTTATTACTCATTAACTCACACAGTCTCCACAGGCAGTTCCAGACAAACACTGGCTAAGAGATGGCGTGCAATTTGAAACGCAGCATACAAACTAGCATTCCCAGACAGAGAAATCAAAACACCGCCTACTAACTACCAGTCTCAGACAGCATACCCGCTATAGTCTGTGGTTCATTAGATATTCAGCTGTTGTGCTTTGATGTCGAATGCCTGAACACGGGTGCCCTAAACCAAACACCTTTTATAACCTTAAAAAACGTAGCAAACAAACATGAAATGAAATGATGATAAATTAGATGCTGAATTTCCAGCACTAATGGATAGTGATGCCTTTTGCATTTAGCAGGAACATATTGATTACACGGCGATCAACGTTGCCTCCGCCGCGGTGTTAATTTGAAGCAGTGCAGTTTTTAACTGCTTGAGTAAAGTTTCTGCTGGATGCAATACCTCAAATACCTCGTACTCGTCCCTTCAAGTTAATGTACCGTATCAAAATAAGCGAGTCCAGTATTGTGTAAGAAGCGAGTAGGCGGCCTCTTGCCCAGCAGCAGTTTTGAATCACTTCATCCAGAGATACTGGTCAATCACATTTCTATCCATAGCTACTGGTCAAGCTGCAGCCATCGCTTGCTCCAGCGTTAGCGTAGCAAACTCCCAATTCCTTCATGATGTGTAGCTATGAGCCATCACTGTTGGGGGGGTGGGGGGGGAGGCTACAGGCTACCTGATGTTCACTTCTCAATATTTAGAAATTATGTTAAACCACCAAAATGTTACTAAGATCTTAAGTTGAAAAAGTAAATTATACTTTGGTATTGGTAAGTAGTATCTACCCAACCTTTACCACTTGCTTCAAAGACATAACATGGTCTGTCATGAGGTGTTATGTGATTTCAAAGTCGGCCCCAATGGGAAGCGGCCTCATTAAAAAGGGAGCAGAACAGTGTAGTTATTATGGTGCTCAAATCTTTTCACTGATTCGCCAACCACATCGGAGAAGAACCATGCGGATGAACACGGGTAGTCAGAGTTTTACAGCTGCTCCCTTGTGAGTGAATGAGCATCTACCAATCAGGCAGGCAGCATCTTGATGTAATGGACCCCCTCCCCTCCCCCGCACGCCTTTTAACCGCTGCTCTCCTTACACTCTGGAGCCAGCGACGTGTTCTCGTGAGAAGGACAGACATTGGCCCATTCGATGCCAGCTAGCCAGCCATCCATCACGCCGCGCCCCTCACCTACCTCCTGAAAGCTGTCAATCCAGCCAGCTGCACAGGCTGGTGTTAGAGGAAAAAAGGCTCCTTAACCACCTGTCACTGGATTGATGGAGTGGAAGGAGCCTCTCTTGGCCGCCGCTGCTGGAATGTGCCACCATCCAGGCAGCGTGCCTCCGCTGCTGCTTTAATGTGGGCCTCGTGAATTTCAACCCCTTTTGTTCGCCGAGCACTCTCCCCATGCATCTCGACGTCACCGCTTGCGACGCAATATCCCATCGGGCTCTACAAAGACCCCAGGTGTGTTTGGAATGGTTGGAAGTGTCTTTTTGGTGCCGCTGTGCTTCTATACTTGGGCCTCCCAAAGAGTCCTCATCCACCTCCGTCATCAATGCTACTCATCACAAGAGCCCGCCTTTAGAACTCGCTCTCCCTGCCTATTATGTTTTTAACGAGTCCCTCACAGTTTTCAAGAGGCACAGGCCTGCCTCAAAATGGCAAATTACCCCCGTGTATAGGCAAGGACCGGGTGATTATCATAGCGAGCTAACGACAGGCTGAAGAAGCTGCAATTTGCCAGTTGAAATTGACGGTGAGCTCCTTTTTTTACCCCCCCAAAACAAGTGGCTCTCTATCGCTAATAGACTGTCACTAGTTTAGCTTTGGAACTGTGTGAGGTAGGATGTGCTATCTGAGGGCATTTTGAAGTGCTTAAAATTTGTGCTTAAAAATGTGGGAGATGAGCGATAGCGGTGGCTATTAAGCATTTTTGCATGTATGTGTCGGTGCATTTTCTGTGTGTGTGTCATTTTCACAGGCTTTGCTTTGTGACGCGGTTAGAAAAAAAACATGCCTTTTCGCAGGCTGCCTTTTTACCATCTGTAGGCTGGCTGTGGGCGAGCACACAGACTGGTGCTAGTCACATATTCCACGTCACTCGGTGATCAGGCCTAGCGAGTGTGTCATGGCGTGGAACAAAATGTCTTGCACGTGTCCACAACGCGCGGCGCGGAGCAAACTGTCCCTCACAGATCCATCAGACCGTTGTACGCATGGGATTGCGAGGTCGTGTGTGTGTGTTTGTCGGCTTCGGTGCGGGCTGAGCTCGCGCTTGCATGCACATTTCAAGTTGAGGTGAGGGAAATCCTTGCGTAAATGCGAAGGGGGAGTGTATGTTCTAATGTGGAATGTGGATAGGAATGTGCGTTGTACTCATCTGAAGGGCGCTTTGTTGTTTTCCACCCTCCCTCTTGAGGTGTAAGGTGCAGTCACCTGTGCGGCTCGGGTTGCGGGTCGATAGTTAATTTTAAGTGTTTGCGGGGATCAATAAGGCACAGAGCGGGGCCCCGGGACGGACAGTGTTGTGGCCCCGCGCCACGTCAGCAGGTTCCGCGGCCGGCTTCATTTTACTTGGAGAGGATGCAGCTGTTCATATCTGCCGGCCTTATTTCAGTTGGAGAGGATGCAGCTGTTCATATTCTCTCTCTGGAGGACACAGTGTGTGAGGATGTGTGAGTGTGTGTGTGTGTGTGTGTGTGTGTGCGAGAGCGGCGGTGTTAAATGTACACCATCTCAGTTTTCTCGACACAGCGCAACACCTGAGTCAGGAGAACAGAGGAAGCTTTTTCATCGTACACAACTCCCTCTATGCCCCCTCCTTTGACAGTTACACAGTATTGACCGCTATGCCTCTCGTCCTTTCTCCCCAGGATTGTACTACGTGGACTCGGAGGGCAACCGGGTGTGCGGTGACATGTTTGCCGTGGGCTCGGGCTCCATGTATGCCTACGGCGTGATGGACAGCGGCCTGCGGCAGGAGCTAACCGTGGAGGAGGCCTGCGAGCTGGGCCGCCGCGCCATCTACCAGGCCACCTACCGCGACGCCTACAGCGGGGGGCAGGTCAACCTGTACCACGTCCACAGCGAGGGCTGGACCAGGGTCTCCCAGGAAGACGTGCTCATGCTGCACCAGCAGTACAAGGATCAGGCGTAGTCAGGGAAAGCATAGCGGGTGGCGAGGCAGAGCTAGAATTTATTCTGTTATCAAATGTTTAGGATGTTTTGAAATGTAAGTAGGGTTGAGGCAAGAAAAGAGCACCCATCAGCCAGAGTGATTTTCCTCTCACATAACCGCTGTGACCCTGACTCGAAGCTGTATGTTGTAGATTTTTTTTTTTTTTTTTAACAATACCAGTGAGCTACACTTACCCCGCACAGTTTGATGTGAGGAGGTGCAGTTTCTCTCAGAGCCAGGCTTTAGTACAGTGTGGGAGTAGTGTGGTGCCTGCCCTACATACATTTCATTTGGATTACACCCCAGGAAACTACGTCTTCTTTCTCAATAAAACCTGTGATGTGTTTTTTTTTTCCAAGAGGAACGCGTTTTGTCATTTTGTACGGGTACTCTCTCTCTTTATTTACCTTTTTAGGTTACAGCACGTTAAGTGATGTTCTTACCCAGCGTGCACTGCTTATGTAAATGCGTGGTCTCGTCAACGTGCTTTGATGTAGTTATTTTGACACTGTTTTTGTTTACATTTTAGTCATCTGTTGCCCCCAGCTGCCGCGGTTCGGCGGTGCAGCCACAGCCTCTTTTTTTATCTCTCCTATATGTTCGCCGTTTATTAGCGGGGAGTAGTGCTGTCTAAACAGCACCATTTAATTGCGTAGCACCATCATCAGTAATTGTGCCTCCTGAGTTGTAACAGTGTGTTTTCTTCCCCTCATTGGTAATGTTCCCGTCCTCCGCTCGCGTTTGCACAAATAAGTCTTTTAATTGGAACGGGGGGGAATTTATTTTTTAATTCCTCCCCGACACACTCAGCTCCTCGGCGCTCGATGTTGTGTGCCACCCTGCCACGGTGTTTTACAATGTAACGACCCGCGCTGGCGAGTTCGCGCGCACCCTCCAGCGCTTTTTATGGTTGGGAATAAACACCAATAAAGGGGACGGGTAGACATCTAAAGCCTTCTCTGCACTTTCAAGCCATGGTTGAAAAACTAGTTTCACAGGTGACCAGTTAGCAGACGGAATGGAAATTGGATTTCGATAA
The DNA here is from genome assembly GCA_034670405.1 of Hoplostethus atlanticus. Taxonomy (NCBI): domain Eukaryota; kingdom Metazoa; phylum Chordata; class Actinopteri; order Trachichthyiformes; family Trachichthyidae; genus Hoplostethus; species Hoplostethus atlanticus. Next base: position 3,222,753 of record JAXDDX010000034.1, read on the forward strand.
ATGGAAATGAGCTGGTCTTTGCCCCCGTGATGCAGCTTTAGGTGAAAAGAAGCGATGGGGGATTACACCATCATTGGAAGCACATGCAGTCAAAACGACGGTGCGTGTGCTAGTGGAGATGGGGATGAAACGGAACAAATGTGACTCAAAGCAATTGCAGGCTTTAGGGGTGAGAGGAATGATTTTTTTTACATAGAGAGTGAATATCACCGTGTAACTTATATCCTCAGAATAGGGTATGAAGGCGAGGTCCTTCAGCGCCGTTAAACGTCTCTCAGGGCTGGATTGTCATTGAAGCACTTAGTATAAAGGCTTCATAGAAATAGCTTTTAGAAGCTACAATTTTAGACCATAAATGCTTAATAAGCTACTATATGAGGGGCACAAAAAAAAAGTGGCGGAGCATGGAGACTATTCCATGTGATGAGGAAACTTGAATGTCAAATTAGCAGCCGGCGCTGCTACGTGACCAATTTACATGGATAGGACTACAAAATAAAATGTGATTATTAATAGGCCTTTATCCGAAGATTATGCAACCTATTTTCTTAAAACCTGTGAGTCAGGACCTAGGAGGGAATGGCGGGGTGCTTCTGCGTGACAGAAGAAGTAAGGACTAGATACATTTGCTCAATTTAGATCCAGATTTGACAAAAAATCTGAAAAGTGTATGAATGAGTAAATTAGTTTAACCCCCCATTTGGTTTAGGTGGTGCATTTAGTGAGTCCCTTATATACAGCATGGCATATACACCAATCAGCCATAACATTAAAACCACCTGCCTAATATTGTGTAGGTCCCCCTCGTGCCGCCAAAACAGCTCTGACCCGTTGAGGCATGGACTCCACAAGACCTCTGAAGGTGTCCTAGTGGCATCTGGCACCAAGACGTTAGCAGCAGATCCTTTCAAGTCCTGTAAGTTGCGAGGTGGGGCCTCCATGGATCGGACTTGTTTTTCCAGCACATCCCACAGATGCTCGATAGTATTGAGATCTGGTTGTCATGTTCCTTAAACCATTCCTGAACAATTTTTGCAGTGTGGCAGGGAGCATTGTCCTGCTGAAAGAGGCCACTGCAATCAGGGAATACCGTTAACCGTTAACTTTTTCAGCAATTTGTGCTACAGTAGCTCTTCTGTGGGATCAGACCAGACAGGCTAGCCTTCGCTCCCCACGCGCATCAATGAGCCTTGGGCACCCATGACCCTGTCGCCGGTTCACCTGTTGTCCTTCCTTGGACCACTTTTGGTAGGTACTAACCACTGCATACCGGGAACACCTTACAAGACCTGCCGGTTTGGAGATGCTCTGACCCAGTCGTCTAGCCATCACAATTTGGCCCTTGTCAAAGTCGCTCAGATCCTTACGCTTGCCCATTTTTCCTGCTTCCAACACATCAACTTCAAGAACTGACTGTTCACTTGCTTCCCAATATATCCCACCCCTTGACAGGTGCCATTGTAACGAGATAATAGATGTTATTCACTTCCCCTGTCAGTAGTTTTAATGTTGTGGCTGATCGGTGTATACTGAATATAACTATATTTATAGGAACTTCTTAACTAAACTTAATATCCCAAGAAAGGGAGAGATTTACTGGGACCAACAAAAGGCTGCTTGGGCTATATGCCTTCCTTCCTATGCTCTCTGGGAGGCATATATCTGAAACATCAGCAATTTGTTGGTCCCAGTAAATCTGACCAGCCGCGAGCTAGCTCTCATCTTTCCTGTTTGGTGGAGCGGGGGTGGTGGTGGGGGGGATCCTCTGAAGTTTTCTGGGTCAGAAGCTCTTATTTTAGGGTTTTGATTCAATTTGTTTGAGGTTTTAGGCCAATTCCTGGTGAAGTGGGAAATCCTGTCTGCCCTTTTTGGCCTGCCTAGTCATGTATAAAGGAAGTGCTTCTCGCTTATCGGTTTTCCACCATGTGATCTTCCCCAGCCTGTTTTTATGTCTGACCTTGGCATTGCACCAGCAGACCGGGCAGCATGCTGGCAGTAGAGCCACTCGTCCATCCCCCACCCCCCCCACCCCCCTTTTTGGCATGCAGATTACGGGTTGTCAACAGGTATTTGCAGAATAGCCGCTCATTACCAGCTTTCAGAATATTTTCACGCAGCGTTACACCCCGGGGCAAGATGGTGACACTGGGGAGGCGCTACACAATGAAGAAAATAGCATTTTGGTTTTTTTTTTAACCTAAATGAGACAGAGTGCTATGAAAAAGACCAGCTGGCGATATTGGAAGGTGCCAGCACGATGATTTTCACACTGTCAGAAAATAACCCCCCCCCCCCATGCCCACGTTATGCCATCTGTCAGGTGGTCATATGTGATGTAGCTCCCAGACACCAGATCAGATCAGAACACAGTCCCGAGGGAGGCCCGACAACCTTTTGGCTTCACGCGCATCAGCTCACATGATTGGAAGCTATAGGCCTGTGATGTGATCGCGTCCTAAAAGATGAAGAACACCCACGGCGAGGGCGCGCGCCTTTGGTTATTGAGTATCCGGGAGCTATTATTTATTCCCGTTGATGCTTTACCCGCCGCGGAAGAAAAAACCAAATGAGAAGTCTATTTGGCTTGGGTAATGACTCCCGGCTTTCTGCCTCTTGTCCACCCCGAGGGCTCTCCGGGTGTCACGTAATCAGTACACCCGAGTCCTTAAATGCGCGCCAGTCCCTCCTGACAAACAACAAAGCTGGCGTGAAGATAATTGCGTTTGTGCTCCCCGTGCACCCCTCCCACCCCTCTTTCCCCGGCTGGCGCGAGAGGCAGCCGCTGCCTCGCCTCGTTTGAGAGGTGCTGTTTTTCATCCCTCGCGATGACAGCCGCGCTCTTGTCATTCCCCGGCGCGCGGTCTTCGCCGAGGCCGCCTCGCTCTACTCGAGTCGAGACTGTTCCTTTTTTTTTTTTTTATATCGCCCCCCCTTTTGGCAATTGTTTTTTTGACGCGATTAATTCAGTGACACGAACGAATAAAGCCCGGCCAAGTAAACAGTGCGGCCCTTGACTCCTGTCCAATCTGAGTCAGTATACTTGTCCATTTCCCAGCAGCCTTATAAGCACTTAGGAGCTTCTGCCAGCGCCACTATTGCTGCTCTTGATGATGATGATGATCGTGAGGGTGATGCTGAGGATGAGGATGATGATAGACCCCCGTTATTAGTGCAGACTGTCCCTCAAGAGGCCTGAGGCGGGAGGCTGTTTATCCCTTGTCATGACACCTGACTGTATAAATGGGGCCTGTCTGTTTGTTTTAGCGTCAACGGCGCCGGGCCTGGCCTCCCAGGCAAACAGAGGCAGGGTCAGGGAGACTACGGCTAAAGACGTGGCAACAAGAGCGATGGTGGCTGCCACGGTCACTCCACTTACTCCCATGTGGCTCCTGGCTTTTTTTATTGCATGGCGGCCTTTAATATGGGGTGACTAAGTCCCGCGGGGCAGAGGAAAGTGAATTGCGGTATCAAGAGGGCCTTCTTCCCGACTCCTTGCTATTTTAGTGCTGTTTGTACGCAGCGCTTACATTTGTTAGGATGACACACCATTTTGGAGTTGTTTCTTTTTTTGGACTGACCTCGCACAGTGTTTGTGTGCTCACTGCAGATTGAATAAATCTCCCATTTGTTGTAATTGTAAATTGCGGGATGCGGAGGCAGTGATTTATGGAAATTATTGACAAGCACTGCATCTACAGCATCTGAGGAATGGGATTTGGATTTGGATTCTGGATGCTTCTCCTTTACAGTTCTGAAGGGAGAGAAGGGGACTACAGTGTGGTGGGGGGGGGGGTTTTTGGGGGGGGTTTGAAGTGTCACTCAGAGCTGCAGGCTTTTGACAGTCAGTAGCAGGACCCAGCGGAAGACCCATCTCAAGAGAGAGCCAACTCTGCCAGGCTTGAAGTCCTCTCTCTCTCTCTCTCTCTCTCTCTCTCTCTCATCTCTCCATCCCTTCCCCGTTCTAGATTTCTACTTAATCCCCCCCGTGGCGCCCTCGGCCCGTCGCCTACCTCCCTCTGGCCTGATCCTGTCCCGATCAATGCAGCCCCCCCGCTCCCCCGGACCGCAAGGGAAATGGAGGCATTAATTAAACACCCCAGAGCTCGTTACTCAGGCTCAGCCCTTTCAGCTTCCTGGCTCTTCACTGACTCTGCAATTGTAATTCAGCCGGGGCCCAAGACGTGAGGGTAATAACAGGGGGTACCCGTCCAAACGGACGACCGCCCGCTGATAGATGCTGCTGGGCCGGACGTGACAGAACCGACGGGCAGAGGCCAGAGTGACTCTGACGTGATTGACGCGTCGCTTTGGCACCAGGATTATGTTGCGGGGTAGGGGGGAAATCATTTCTGGCTTTCTCTTCCGGAACGGAGATGGACGCCCAAAATGAGTAATGACCTCTTGGAAGTTCAGCCTTTATGATGGCAAACAGTACTGTAGGTTGTCACCGCTGTGGAAGAGGGCAGGGCAATACTGCCACATGAATGTCCCGATGGGTCTGTATTGTTCTTCTGAAGATTGAAAAGGAAGGTGGACTGTTGTCTCTCTCTCTGTCGTGCCACCTCTTTCTTCTCCCTGCCCTTTTTGTGTCGTGGTTTCCCTCTGACAGTGCGAGAGCTACAGGGAGCGCCCCGGCAGCCGGCCTCCTCGGTGCTACCCGGGCTCTGACGTTTTCCTGTCAGCACTGCGGCAGAAGAAACGTAACAAACGTTTAGCTGCCGAGCCGCTTTTTTCCCCCCCCCGCCGTTTTCCACTTTTGCTCATCCTCTCCCATGCCATAGTCTGCATCTCCTCTTTCCCTGCCCTACTGCTTTACACCATCCCCCTCTCCCTCTCCCTCCCCATCTCCCCTCCCCATCATCTCTTTCTCTCACTCTCCGCTCTGGACCGACCTCCTCTCATTACGGTGATGGGCGCTGATGATACCGTTGAGCGGTGCTCTCTCTCTCCCCCCCAGCGCCTCTCCAAGGCCTTTTCTCTCCGCAGCCCGCTCATGCAGCAACATTTAGCAGCGACGGCAGCCTCGGCTCTCTCTGGAAGGGGGGGCGCGACGTCAGTGTCACACCTGCTGCTCACCATGCCCCCTTGTTATTGTCATGTAGGGAGATTTGCGCACCGATGTGCATTTGCACTGTACACATTTACTCCGAGGCTCTTCGAGCGCGAAAAGGTCTATTTCGATTGCAAGAAAGCAGCGAGGGGTAGTCAGGTGTGCACGTGACGGTGTGTGTGTGCAGACAGGCAGGTGTGCACCAAGTGTCTCGGTAGTGAGTGCGGGCAAAAGAGCGGGAGAGCATTTGGATTGGTGGATGGGACCCGGCTTCATTTCGGTGCTCGGGGTAACAGAGCATCAGTGCCAGCCCCCCTCCCCGATACAAGCACTGCACACACACACTGCACCACTCCCATCTTCCATTACCTATCCCTAATGGCCCACGTTTCACTCGCTCAGAGTTACCTGCACTGCAGTTGACCTCGTCTCCAACTCACCGGTTGTCATTACCGCGTTGCGCTGTACAATCCACCATACGAACCGTCATTAAGAGCTACCTGGCATTGAAATTCTCTCCGAGTCTATCCCTGCTCTGTTCGGCGTGTCCCTTCAGTTTCCTCCAAGCCAGCTGTGCTATTTGCCTCCCTCCTTTTTTTTTCTTTTTTCTTCTCTCTCTTGTTAAACACATCAGAGTAAGCCTAGTCTTTGCTGTGCCTTTGCCTGTAATCCCCATAGTGCGTGTTACTGCGATACCCTTCATCTAGCTGTTCAGTATTGGGGGGGTTTCTTATTGCTTTGGGAGGGTCTTCCAACGTTGGATATTTACTACCTAGCGTCTCGCCGCCCGCTGCGTGCTGTTGTCTTTTTCAACCCAACCTTGTGAAACCACTCAGGTGTATTTATACAGTGGCAGGCTGTCCCCCCTGAACGTAAAACATGAAAGCGTTCGCCTCACCTCTGAGCGCGGGCGACGACTTTCTTTTTTTTTTGTACTCTTTGTTACGTCGATCTGTTTGTGTTTACCTCGTGATATATTTATGACACACGTTATCACAGTCGAAACACAGATAGTGGCTTTTATGCTCTCCTCCTCCTTTTTCTTAACCTTTTGCTGTTATGGCTCCTTCTCATAAATACATGTTCGCGCTCTGTCAAACTAGCGAGCGCGCGGTCATGCATGCTAAGCGAGAGACACACACACACACACACACACACACACGTGCGCACTCTCCTCCTCACCGATACCGCGGTGATTTGCAGCCTCAATTTCAGTCTCTTGTTTGTTTGTTTTGCTTTCTCACCTGAGTCTTAGCAATCTCTCCTCGGCTGTGATCCGGCCGGGCCTGCTCCGGCGTGGGCTTTCATCTTGGCTAATTGGGTCTGAATGCTCTCACCAGGCACCGGCGCCGAGGGGTTAAAACACTGAGTGGGCTTAATGAAGGGTTAAAGCAGCAGATGAGAGGAGAGGGCAGGGAGGTCCGGCTGGCGCGTCAAGCCGCATCGCCCACCTCCCCGTGCACACCCCCCCGCCGTCTCCTTTACCGTCTGCTGCCAAGGCACCGGGGAGGGCTTTGCGGCCGCAGGGCATAATGTTGAGAGTTGTGATGCTTGTTAACATGTGGGATGCAGCGTCTGGTAGCGTCTCTACATCCGTTTGGCTTGTGTGTGTCTGGTGCATGTGTGCACCGAGGCGGCCGCGTATTTTCCATGTGGTTTCATCTCGTCTGTTGCGGGGGGGCCTCCGATGGCCTTCCGCTTGAACGCAGTTGGGCCTGGTGCTGGCAGCGAGCCCCTCTGACCTCCTTCTCTCTCTTGCCCCCCCGCCCGCCCGCCCGCCCGCCATCCCTCCGTCCATCCGTCCTTCGTTAGAAATAGGGCTGCTCTAGCCACACCTGAGGTCTCAAGGCGCAGGCTGCTTCGGCCAGGTGTGCCCCTAATACCGACTCACGTGCACACGCGTAGAGAGCGTGCACTGTGCGTGTGCATGCGTGCATACTACACACCCCCGCGCGCATGGACGTGCATTACCATTCCCTCAACGCATTGCGCCCCGTTTCTGTGCTTTATTCAATATTTGAACAACAGAACATCAGAGAGAGCGTCCCCCATCAGTGCATTCTCTATCACCCCCCTCCCCCCCATCCTTCTGAGGACTGGGAGCGTACTTTGACACGACTCTTCTATCTCTACACCAAATATCACTCTCTTCTACCTGTCACGCACAACCCTGTGTGCCGGTGAAGGGTATGTGTGTGTGTGTGTGTGTGTGTGTGTGTTTTTTGAAAATGTCAGAAATTCAGATTGTTTGTCATTTCCTTTTGCTATTCCAACGCCTCTGCTTAGGTATTCATATCAGGGTAAGGCGGCAGTGGCATGCATAGCAAAATATCCGTCTGCCTGCCTGTCTGCCTGTCTATCCGTCTGTCATTACGCCCATCTGTGCATCTGTATGATTGTCCAGCCTGCCTGTCAGACTGTCTGCTCTGCCAGGTTTTCTCTCCGTTATTCTTCTAGTTGACTCTTGCCACATGTGTCTAAAGCAATCACTACCCTGAACTTCTCCTCACCTCAGGCTCTTTGTGTGTATCTCCCTGCTTGCCTGAATGTGTGTGTGTGTGTATGTGTGTGTGTGTGGTGAATATGTGCGCTTATACCTGCGTGCCTGTCCGTTCCCATGTGCGCTTGCGTGTTTGCATGTCAGTCTTGATGTGTGTGTGTGTGTGTGTACGGCCGCCCTGTGCTCACCTGTCAGTCAAAGCGTCTCTCTGCAGGGTTTCGGCTATCTTTACCGGGAAGGTCACGGCGACTCACAGGGCGGCTTGGTTGGTTTTCCGACCAACTGTGGGGCGGTGCGAGAGGCTCCGATTGCGTCTATGCAGTGGTCTCGTGCAGCTATGAAGTTTTTGAACAGACGAATCGACTATTTTTGCACGACGTTACATCGTTTGAACAAGCTAACATAGCTAGCTGGCACGTGCTAATAAGGTAGCATAAACGAAAAGAAAAAGAAAAATGGATGCAACCATTCCCCAAGCATCATTTTTTGAGATGTTTTATTCCTGAAGTCTTTCAAATATAAGTTAGGTGCAGCACTGGGAAGTTTTGAATGGCAACTTCTCATCCATTTTGCACTTGACAGTCGGAACTAGCGTTCAAGGAATGAAATCACATCGGGAGGCAAACAACTTCTCAGCGAACAAGCTTGTTGACCAGCCACACAACGGCCAAGTTTCCCCATATCACACACACTCTCAAATACACAAGCTGTTCTAATCCTTTGTGCCACAGCTCAGGGTGAACATTCACACAGAAGCCCAGTTCAGATGTCAGAAAGAACGATGCACCGACCCACAAATTGTGACTACAGAGGACATCAGGCTACGCCGTCAATAAATCTACAAGGACCGTCAGACAGGCAGCACCATTCATTAACCACCTAATCTAAATGCTACAGGGTTGTGTGTGAGTGCTGGTATGTCACTGGGGTTATCATGTGGTCTCCTCCCATCACGGACATTGCGTTGATTTTGGCCCACGACAGCTCCAGAAGGCTCAGCAGTGATTTCTGGTGTCCCAGAATGCTATGCTTCAAATTATCCCTAATTCCCAACATTACTCAAAAATGTCTGAACTTGCTATTGATTTCAACAACAGCAACAATAAGCCAATGGGACGGCTGACACTGCTGGCTTGAAGACGGCCGCTCAGCAGATCAGAAACCAAATTGTATCAACATATAAATACACTAACAGATGGTGTTGTGCACACACACACACACACACACAAATTTGGCTACCTAAGCAGATGTGTATACCTACACAAACACACACAAACTGATGTGTACACACATGCACATGCACACACGTGCACACTTTTTCAAGATGAAGCATCTTCAGATATGGCTTCAACGCCACGCTCATAGGAATTGGCATACAAGCAGATGCGTGCAAACACGCGCAATCAGTCCGAGGGGAGAGCGAGTCACCCTGCGCACGCAGCATCGGCGGGGAACTGAGGGTCCTGTGTACAGAACTTGGATCTCGACCACATGAAGCACAGAGCAGTGGGGGAAAGAGATGGAAGTGGAGAGCGAGGGAAAGAGAGACGGAGCAGATGGGTCAGCCATCTGGTGGATGGAGGAAAAGCGAGGGAGATGAAAAGAAGAGGGAGGGTGCGCTGGAAAGCGAGAGAGATAAGGGAGGGGTGTGGGAGGGGGGGGAGGCATGGGAAATATCTCTGTGTTTGTGTGGATAGTGAAAAGTGTGAGCGAGTGTATCGTGTGTGTGTGTGTGTGTGTGTGTGTGTGTGGGATTGTGTGCACGTGTGCAGTGGGGTTTACATAGTCAGCCGAGACTCAGGTGTCAGCAGACGATACGGTTGAGTTAGTGCTGTTGAATGCACTAATGTATATACACGGGCATGCACACACACACACACACACACACACACACACACACACACACATATGGATAAGTCACTGCCTAAACATGCTTTGAAATAGGAGTTCACACTACACACTTTTGGAATAAACAAGGACACACATATATGCAATGGTCAGGACGCATGTCTACATCCTTTAAAATAGGACTACATGCATTTTCTACATGCAAAAAAAACAAGGACACACACACACACATATAAGCAAAGAATACAAAGAGCCTATAGTGATTACTGAGATGTAGCCCAAGGCCTGACATGGTATGTTACACACCAATACAGCTAATTTACTGAGGCGCAGCAAGAGAGAAAGGAAAAAGAGATGAAACTGGGAGATAAGTGAGACAGGCGCTAAAAGGAAGATAGTGACAGGATTGAAAAGCAAGGGGTGGGCGGTGATGGTGGTGGTGGTGGTGGTGGGGGGGGGGGGGGGGGCAGCTTCAAGAGACATAGAGAGAGAGAGCGAGAGAAAGGACCGAAAGAAAGAGAAGAGGCCGAGTGATGAAGCAAAGTGAGCCGAAAAGTGGTGCGGCTGAAAAGATGAGAGAAACGACGCTTCCAAAAAAGCCCAGATGTCAGAAAATGGAAGGACAATTTCTGGTGAATGGCAGGAAGCCTGGATCCACCTGTAAAAAAACAATTGCACGCCGGCAGCCCCGAGAAGGGCCCCCGCGAAAACAATAGTGGCTCTGATGACAGAGGGAGCTAACGTGATGGAAAATGACTTTACGCGGAAGAGCGCCGGCGATTTCGCTTTTTCCCGCGTTCCCAGCCCCCCCCCAGTTCAGCGAGGGCAGCGCCGGATTCCGCTCACGGCAGGCCCCTTTTCTTCTTCACAGCGCGACATACTGCAACGGTGGTAATTATTGTTAATATGATCGCAGGTATGAGCAATTTATCATTGTTAGGTCGCTCCGCCGCTGCCAACTCAGTTCTCTGCTGGGTGGGGGGGAAAAAATGAACCTATAAAGCTAGCGTATAATTTGTTCAAACTTTGTTATTTTCTCTCTGCTCTGATGGTCGGTGATTATCGTCATTACTGTGATTATCGCCCGCTTGGCTCGTGTTGTTTTCGCCGCCGCCGCCGCCAGCGCGCCTTTTCTTGCATGTTTGTCCCGAGCAATCGCACGCGGATGTCTTTCTTTCTTTTTTCCAAAACAAAAAAAAAAAAAAAAGTATATTATCTCTTTGTGTAAGGGATGCTGTTCCTGCAGGTGCATGTTCTCTTTGTTGCCTTCCATGTGCGGTAGTTTATCTTAGGGGTGCTACTGATGCAAAGTCTATACCATGGGGGAACACAGGGGCTGGAGGCAGGAACGGCAGAAAACATCTTCCGTCAATTGGCAGGTTCACGCTGAGCCCGCTGCCAGTGAAGATAAAAGTTGCGGCGGGCGTACGCACACAACGCGGCGGAGCACGCTAGATTCACATGAACAATACATCGTGAGACAATACATAGAACATTTCTTTTGAAATTTCCGAGGAAATTAAAGCTGAGTGCTCAAAAGGTGTTCACGTTTTCTTGCGCTATACGCAAGGAGTTTAAAATGTATTTATTAATCTTTTCTTTTTCTGTGTGGGATCCTCACAAAGTACTACTCATGCTGAAAAATAAATTCTATACATTCATTTATGTGTGTAACAAGGGGAATCTAAAAAGAAAACCCCATTCCCTGCCCTTTTTTTCCATAGTCCATATTTTACAAGTTACTCAAACTTCCTGTTTAAGTTGCAGTATGGGAATTTGGACATTATCCTTTCAAAAGTTCAACCCTGTCTTGTTGTAATAGCCAATATTAGGTACTGCAAATACATCCGCCTGGGACTTTATGGTATAAGTTGATGGACGCCATCCAGGTCTAGTTCCCTGAGTCTTCAAAGAAAACATTTCTGTTAATAAATCTAGACAAAAGAAAGTGTGTGCTTTATTGAAAGACATAACTGAGATGATTTTTGAAGTATTTCCAAAGAGGCCATTTAAAGGTGTAACGTCTATATATCAATGCCTAATGAATTGTGAGAGATTGAGAGAATGAGATTGGTAATTAAGAGCACAATTCCCATAAAGCCCAGCTGCTTCATGTTGCACCTTTAAGCAGAGTGAAGTCAGAAGCCCGAAACTGAATCCGGATGTTCTCTGCGACTTCACCTGGTCGAGCTCCATCAGGCCGCGTAATCCGCTGCTGGATCTAACACCCGGGCTCATTTTGATAGGGAACCTGTTATGTTGTGGGAACTGGCCAGGAGACGGGGGGCAGCATACGCCGTAGCCACCAGCAAGTCTGCCCACAGTCACCGGCACCGCTGGAAGATGCAGTTACAGGAAGCCTTGGAAGGAGCCCCTCCCCTATTCAATATATTCAATCTGTACAAAATCTGTTATAATGAATGTTAAAACGATGTACAAGGCCAGTATAGAAATGAGTCTCCTGGAGTGTGCCATTACTATTAACTGTGCAATGGCGTTACTTATCGTTTTTTTTTTTTTAACATCACCCATTAGTGCAACAACCTTGGCAAAAACCATTCATTTATATGACAGCGAGGTATTTCATTAAGTGATGGCGGATGAATTAACTAATTGACGAGGCTTTGGGCAGAGAAAAGAAAGCTTTTCTCTGAGACAGGTTTGATGAAACATTTGGAGTAAATCGACATTCACGCGCAGTTAACAGTTCTGATAGCGTATCATCCCCTCGGAGGCAAATTTCGCCTAGCAACAGGCCACCGGGGGCATCAAGATGTGCTGCTGGTTGAAGCCGGCGGGTTATCTGGGGCCGCGCCCTCCGAAAAAAACTGCCTCAACTGTGCAATACCTTCATTTGTTTCAGTAGAAAATGGAAAAAAAACATTCAAACACAGTTTATCTGCGCTGGAGCAATCACAGATCAGAAGCAATAATTAGATATGAACAGACATTTAAAAAAAAAAAAAAAAAAAGATAATAAAACATGAATTTGACCGGCAGGGATTTTGATGGATTAGCTTCATTCCATGCACGATCGATGAGAGAGGGTGTTTAACCTGCCGGAGCATCATCTTATGAGGTGAGTTGAGAGAGCTCTCTGCAGCCTAAGGTGCAGGCGAGATGCTACGCTTGCTGTGGCGCCTTAAATTAGGCTGGTCTAGCTTGAGGGTGGGGGGGGTGGGGGGTGTGTGTTGTGCATGTGTTTTTGTGCTCTAATGGAGCTGTAGCGGATGATGTTAACATCTTCTGCTTTGTAGGCCCATCTCGGCCTTTTTGTTTAGATACTGTTGCATCTGAGATCCAGCTGGTATAGGCGGCTCCTGTTCTGAGGGAGCATCTGGATGTAGGGCCCCCCCCCCCCAGCCCGTGTGCGTGTTTGCTCTGCAGTAACGCGCGCTGCAATTTAACACGATCACCGACGCCCGCATTCGTCCATTATGTATGTAATTGACGGACTGAGTAATCCGCTTGTTGTCCTGCTTCATCCTTCAACGTACTGTTTATCATTGTTGCGGTGACCAGGCGAGATCCATTTCGGCATCGCTGACTATCTGAATGAACGTGTGTGTGTTTGTGTGTTTGTGCGAGCGCCCACGTATACCTGGCGTGTGCATGCTTTTCTTTGATGAGGAGTATAACGTTCTACTGAGCAAATAAGTTTAGTCTATTACAGCAATCATCTAGCATCATTCAGCCTAATGCAATATGATGTGTAACAGAATCATCCCCGCCTCATGCACCACCACCCCCCTCACCCACCCACAATTATCCTCCCACCTCAACACCCCTATCTGAACACCTCTTCCCAGAGCTATGTGCTGTGCATTTGATGCGTTTGTTAGGCCACACATTTTGTTTTGTCATCATATCCAGCATATAGGACTTTTAAACTTTTTGGTAATATCGCTATGAGAAAAGGTGCTTCTGTACAATTTATGGGTTTCTGGGCGAAAATGACCTGAAATTGCATCTGTGCATCTTGCAGCTTAGTCAAAGAAATGGGTCATTTGAGCTCCCTGCCTGAACAGACGCTCACCATCGCACACTGATAATAATAGTCCGGGAGTACACACTCCTGCGCTAACTGTAAAAATGCTGAAGTTTATGGGGCCTTCATTCATAGGTAATGAGACATTATAAATCTCCTCCAAGGTCCTGCTTAATTGACACATAGCTCATTTTCCCCAGCCCATGAGAATATGTGAGGATACCAGTTTTGATGTTTCTATTTAAAAAAACAACAACCCAACGCTATATATACTGTAGGCCGGTACAGCAGACAAATTCAGCAAAGGTTCAGCAAAAGACAGCTAAATAAATCAATGGAGGTTTTTTAGTTTCCCATTATTTTTTCGGCCTTCAAAGCTTAATAGAAATATTGTGGGTGGAAATATTTTTCAGGGTAAAGTGAAGGATTTGCTTTTAGCCCAGGCATGGAAGAGAACGCAACAGCGTGCGGGATAATTCAGCGTGCAAATTTGTCCAAGCGGGATGCTAAAGAGAACTAAACCAAACAGGTTTTTTAAAGTAATTCCATTCTTGTAAAATAAACACATTTTGAAGTTAACCTCCTCTAAAACACACCGCACTTCCTGTACACATACGAAATGTGAATTTAGTCAATTCAATGAAAAAGACAAGCAATGAAAAAGAGAGACAACCTTAATCGAATGGTTGTTGAACAACCTCGGAAGGAAAATCCTATAATATAGGTGCATGGGTTCCATATGCTGTATGATCAAATCCATCTTAGACGTGATTCCTTAATGTCCCACTGGATTGTCTGGTATGACTAGTGTAGTCCAACACGGTTTTGGATTGTCAAAAAAAAAACCCTGTATAAATCTTGAAGGACTATAACAATACCTGTCTGGCCTAGCCAACAATGTTAGAAAGTGCCCGGACACATTTTCGGGTATGTGAACGTTTGAATTGAATTGAAGTGGCACCAGCGAGTCTACCGATGCAGCAATGTGACCAGCTGGACCCTCTACATCGGACACATTGTAAAGCTATTCTGTGGGTGTGTTCTGTGTCCAGATTTAGCTTAGTGGAGCAGCTTTCTCACCCACTCTCCTTCTCCTTCTCTCTCTCCCCCACCCCCCCCCTCAATCCTTCTCTCGTTCACTGATCGTCAAGCTGAAACAATTTACCCGAAGAGTCCGTGCCAAGCAGGATGACTGACAGAGAAAAAGAGGCAGAGAGAAAAGCAAAATAGCAATGCATCCATATATGGTCATTCGCATTCAGACAATCGCTTGTGCACCCCTCACCGGCACAAAGCCCTTGTCATATTCATACCTGGAATCTTGCCACCACCTTGCCGCGTGCACGCCCACAAGCACGCACGCACACACACACACACACACACGCACACAATCCATCCGGTGTTTGTGCCTCTGTCTGTCCATGGTATTATTTTGAAGGCAACAAGCAGGTGGAGACTTCAAATGCTAAATGTCATGGCATGATGAGCAGATGGAAGAGAGGAGAGGGAGAGGAGAGGAGAGGAAATGAGACAAAAGAAAACAATAAGAGAGGAGAGGAGATATGCAAAGGAGAGGAAACGAGACAAGAGAGAAGAAGAGGAGAAAGGAGGCGAGGAAAGGAGATAGAAGAGGGGAGGAGAGGAAGAAAGAAGATGACAAGGCCTGAGGGAACAAACATCACCTCCCGTCTGGCTCCCTGACGGCGAGGAGCAGACAGGTGGAGAGAGGAGGAGGGGAGAGGGAGAGGGAGAGGGAGAGGGAGAGGAGGAAGAGGAGGTGCGGCGGCATCCTTCCAGCCGAGAGAAGGGCATCTGTCCGTCTCCCTTCTACTCGGGCTATAGCGTGCGGCAGCTGTCCAAGTCTAGCCCGAGTGTCGTGCTATTAGACGTTTTACCTGGGCCATGTCTCACCGCAAGAGCTGGAATGCATCGTGCATCTGTCCAGCCGTCTGTTATCCTCACGCTACCTGTCACTCCGCCTGCCTGTCTCCTTGTCTGCCTTTCCATGAAGCACAAAATCTCCATGCGTTGCCTGTCTATCCATCCTATTGAGCACACTGTCTTTCTGTCTCTCTCGCCACCTGCTTGTCTGTCCGATGCATCCGCATCTCTATTGGCTTTCTGCCAGCCTGTGTATCATCGTTGTCCGTCCGTCCGTCCGTCTGTATATACTGTACATATGCCAGTGCGGCGTGCCCCGTGCCGGTAGGTGACTGGAAGATATAGTGGGATCAACGCTCCCTGTCACCGTAGGGGAGACCCCTCCCCCCACATCACAGCGCCTGACAGTGTCCTTCAAAACATGCTGTCAGCTCGCACACACGTACACACACACACACACACACACACATGCACACATGCAGGGATTGAGAGGCCAGTGGCTAAATCATTTTCAGGTGTGCAACTGATAAGGATGTGTGTGTGTGTGTTTGAGCATGAGTGTATGTGGACAAGTGTGTTGGATTTTCGTGTTTGTTTTACACCTCCATAGATCTCTGAGGGGTAGAAGTGACCCCTGGTCTTTAGGTGGGGGCTAACGAGTAGCTTAGCCCTAAACCGTGGGTGGATTTACACAGAAACAGAGCCACCTGAGTTTTTTCAACCCTACACCAGCTACATCCCGTGGCTTTTCCATGTTAAATCAACACCTGCGCTATGTAACTTTATGTAATTTGGTCTTTGGCGGCCCCAAGTGGCAGAAAGAGGTAAGTGTTTGTATTTTTGAGGATACCCAGAAATCGTATTGCGTTTCCGCTGACCTAAATTTCTTTTTCTTAGTGGTTTGAAGAGTGGTGAAGAAAATATTTTCGTTGCAGCTCCAGTCGTCTTTGCTCGAGGTAAATCATTTCATCAATTTCATTCCCGCCGGTGTAGCTACCTGACTCCAAAACTGGGGTGAATGGAGCGAATGTACAGCAGCTCAATCGCTTCATGAACTAGACTGATGAGGAGCTTGTATTTTTACATAGAAATGTTACAGAGTGCAGGTAAGTAATAATTTGAGCCATCTTCATATAAATAAATGTCTGTTTTGCCAATCTATCTCTGATAGATGTAACACACTAGTGTTTCAACCTCTAGCCGGTGTCAGGTAGGTCTTTCCCGGGAAAAAACATTTGCACAGGAAGTGGTGCATTTTATTTTTCCAGCTCAGCAACAGAGGTTTGTTTGGAATAAGCAGAAGAAGAACTGGGTAGTTAGCATGAGCAGCAATAGCCATCGTGGCTGAACAGACAAAGAAAAGAGCGCCACCTACAGACACTTCATCAACAGGAAATCAAGGAAAAAAGACGTCACAGTGCTGGACACACTGTTTGATTGACATGTGATCTCTGGGAAGTGCAATACAGAAACACCACAGCGATGAGCGCTGAGCACCAAAGATGGAGACTAAATAAAAAATAAAAAAACAAAATGAGTGGATTACCGCTTTAAAAGACTGGGTTGCACAGGGTTAACATTAGCTTCCTGCTGCGTTAGATCGTATATGGTGTAAAGAGAGAGCGGTGGCATGACATGCTGCAAAGCTAGCAAGCTGAATCTGAACCTGCAATTTTGCGAGCACACAGGTATGCGTCTTAGCTTGCTGTGCCACAAAGGCGCCTCGTCCCACAGGGGGTAAAATGAGATTTTCTCTTCCTGTAAACTGTATACCCAGCCTGGCGGTGCTCCCTTTGCCAACTGACTCTGCCTGCCAAACATATGTATGGCAAAACTGACTCTCTAGGCTGCAGCGGAGTGCAGCGTATCCAGGCAGACATGCACCCTGGCTAGGGAAAGAGGAAGTGGAGAATCATTCAAAGCTACGCTGTACCCGTCAAGGCCTGAGGGACACACACACACACACACACACACACACTAACACACACAATCACAATGTAAGCACTCGCTCTATCAAATGCTCACTAATAAAGAGAGCAAAACAGGCAAGTGCACACTGCTCTCTCTCTCTCTCGCCCTCTCTCTCTCTCTTTCTATCCCTCACACACACACACACACACACACACATAGAGAAGCCGAGTCTCTCCCCGGTGGATAAATCAGTCCTTTCATGCTCTGTCGTCTGGCTGGCCCTGTTCTACTGTGTTTCTATAATAGAGAAGGAGCAGTTCCTCTCTTTTACTATTCTAATGGTCACACATATATCTACCTCTTCTCTTCTCTTCTCTCTCTCTCTCTCTCCATCTATCATTCTCTCTCTGTCTCTCTCTCTTCTTCAAAGGGCTTCTGCATGTACACTGTAGGCTGAAGATGGAGGACTTACAGCATGGGTAATGACTGGTAGAATATTTCACGCAGGCTAATGAATGTGTGTGTGTGCGTGCGTGTGTGTGTGAAGATGACGAAGTATAATTCCTTTCTAAGTGATAAGGGTATAGAGGTAATAGCTTTTTGAAAGAAGAGGACGACGATGATGAAGATGGTCTGATTAACGCGAGCATAATGAAGCTATCACAGGCCTATTATCAGGTGTTTGCTTAAAAGTGACGATAATGATGATGATAATGATGATGACGGTGCCCTAATGAAAAATACTAACATCTATAGGAAATGAAGTCCCTATAGGAATGTTATAGTATACTATAGGAGATAAAGGTACCATTAAGTATAATAGGTTTAATATTAACTCACCACTACAGACACACTCTTAGTCCCTAGGATTATTATAGTGACATACAAATAGTAGGATAAAATCACCATTGAGTACCACAGACACACTATCAGTCCCTATAGGAATATTATAGTGAAACCATAGGAGATACAAAAAAAATGATAACGTCATGATTATGGAGCATTACAGGCACACAATTGGTCCCTATAGAAATATTATAGGAGTATTATAGTGACACTTTAATAGTAACTCGATAGTAACTCACTATGGACCCTATAAGAATATTATAGGAATATTATAGGAATTACTATAGTGAGTTTTTGCTGGGGTCAAAGTGATGACGACGACCCCGATGATGATGATGATGATGGTGATAATCATGGTGCTCCTGATGGTGGTGGTGGTGGTGATGGTGATGATTAATGATTACCAATACTACTGACAATCAGCTCGTGATCAAGAGAGAAGAGGGGGAGGAAAAGGGAGTCAAGACCGAGAACATTAGAGCTAGTAAATAGCTACTTGATGAGAGATTTTAGGAGTCGTGTTGTTATTGGGGCAGCGAGAGAGAGAGGGAGAGAGAGGGAGCGCGCGCGCGAGAGAGAGAGAGAGAGAGGCAGAGAGAGAGAGAGAGAGAGCGAGATAACAGCGTTGGTCCTGCTCACATTAGACTCAGTTTCGTGACGGGCAGACGGGCAGAGCCAGAGAGAGGCGAAGAAACTTGAGGCAATCGCACCGAAAACGATATCCCAAGGTAAACCAATCATTCATTTGTCTAAAATGACATAATCGGTCATAGCGAGCATATGTGATTTTTTGATATTAGGCTCCGGTGAACGAAGAGCAGACCCGGTTATTTGGGAAAACGCGTTCCCGCCTGTCTGCCGGATGCTCTTTGGCATCATCATTGCTTGACATTCAGCGGAGACTGCAATTTGAATTATCATTGCGGTGTGTGGTACAGAGAATAATCCCGCATCGATTTGCGGGGTTCCAAAAAATGTTTCAAAGAAATGAATTGCGTGCTGGTTCATGGCTCGCGGTGCACCGGGTCCGTGCGTATTTGCGAGACCCGGGAGGGTTCAGCTGGATTTTCGACATCATGAAAGTGTCCTCTTATAGCCCACCGTCAATTCAATTGTTAACTAGTTGTAGTCAATAGCCTGTATATATGGAGAGAGACCATTTCAGAATGGACGACACTGAACGTGTAGCCTTAATTGGGAAGCCCAATGGAGGCTGAGGACCTGGGCACTGGCGCACACGAACAGTGGGAATGGGAATTTCAGCCCCATAATAACTGACTGGTGGATTGATTGATTAATTACATGGTGGAGGCTACCAAACGTACACGTCGTCTTCCGAGTACGCGCGCGGGGAGGTGGTGTGTGTGTGTGTGTGTGTGTGTGTGTGTGTGTGTGTGTGTGGGGTCACTTTGGAAAGAGGTGCAAATTGGACCGGCGCAAAATCTTTACGCGTCTGAACCGATTCTTTACAGACGGTGTGCGCGCACGTCTGTCTGTGTCTGCAGCCCCCCCCTCCTCCCTTCCCCCCTCCCGCCGATCAGACTGACACATACCGAGCACCGTCACCCCGGGGCAAATATTTTACCTGCCTGCCTGCCTGCCGTATGCGCAATTTCTACCTGGTTGAGCGCGTCCCTAATGAAGTTGATCGGCTCCGCGTCGCTCCAGAAACCCCCGTTAAATTGCATCCATTTATTATGAGGTCCAAAGTCGGTCATAATAAGTATTTGGCTACATATCCAGAGGTGTTGGCGGCGCGCTCGTGCAAGAGGGCTATCTTTTATGGCGTGCACAATCAGAAATGTAATATTGTGCGTGTGTGTTTTTTTTTTTTTGCCTTGCGTGTGTAATGTCTGGGCTCTTACGCGGCCATTACTCTTGTGGGAAATACATTTTGCTTAGATTTATGACCTGCCTTCTCAGGTTATATCGATTAATACTGTGTATTATATTTTTGTATGAGCAAGAAAAGTGCGTCTGATATATATATATATATGTTACAGGATGTTGTACAGTCCACAGCCTGCTTTTGATACAGTCATTTCTGCAGCTGGGTCAATTCTCAGTGGGGATTGTATGCACATACAGCCCCCATCAAAACCAGTATGGTAAATATCTCTGTCACACACACACACACACACACTTAGTGGGCCTAAAGCGGGTCCATAATCGGTCTGATCAGTGTCAACAACATGTTTATGTATGCAGAAGACTCATGTTTTCTATACATCACTGATTATTTTGCCCCAGAGTACACTTGTACAACTAGTTCAATGTGAGTGAACACCACGGCTCTATCTGTGTGTGTGTGTGTGTGTGTATATGTCTGTTAAAGTGCGTGCGTGTGTGTTTGTGCATCTCTGTGCGTATCTCTTTTCCCTGTCTGTATCTTTGATTGCGTGAGCACTTTTCTGCAATTTTCTCCGGACTAGCCTTGGCAACAAAAGGTTTCTGAGAAAATAGGACAGAGGAGTTTTGGTGATTGGACGCACACACTCTCTCCTCGACTAATTTGGTTTAGAGAGAGGACGGCAATCTGTGTCAGCATTCAGTTAGTAATTGTTTACACCAAATAGCTCTCGTATTTACCCAGATGGGGACCAAAGTGTGAAGGGAGTAGATGAGAGGAGGGAGGAGAGAGAGAACGAGAAGAGGAAGATGAGACAGAGAGAGAGAGAGAGAGAGAGGGAAGGGAGGGGGGGAAAGATGAAGGGTGGACAGAGGTAAGGGTTGGACAGAACATGAGGTGAGATTAGGAGAGCGCCGGAAAATGAGAGGAGAGAGGGAGGGAGGGAGGGAGGGAGGTAGAGAGAGGGGGGTCGGGGGGCGTGGGGGGTGGGGGGGAACAGCTGCCTGGAAACAGACAAGGCACACTGACTGACTCAGTGACTTATGCTGGCGATAAAAACTGCCTGTAGAATGGAAGCTGAAAAAGAGGTGCTGCTGTTGTGACAAGAGGGACACACCGATTCCCATCACCGGACATTACTGTGTAGTATAGCAGACAGCGCAAAAGGGGCTTGGAAAAACATGGTGGGAGAGAGAGAGAGAGAGAGAGAGAGAGAGAGAGTGGGGTAGTTGCAGAGAGAAAGGAAGATGGAGCAGCGCAGGCAGACTCAGATAAAAGTGCCAAGGACATGAAAAAGGTGGATGTGAGCGCGAGGAAAGAGACGGGGGAGAGGAGGAGGATGCGCTGGGGAATAGAAGTTGAATTCAGGTCTTGAATGGAGATATTCTTAAACTACTTTTCCCTCCAAACTTATGCAGCCTTGTTACCGCTCCTTCCTGGAGTGCTGTGTACTGTTTTGACACAAAGATAGATGGTTTGGTTTTGCTCGAGAGGCTCTGTTGGCTGTCTGTCTCCTGGAAGGACTCTATTGCACCTTCAAGGAAAATTCCACCACTCTTACGACCTGCGATGCCTTCCAGGAATGACTTAGTGTCGTACTTCACATTGTTGATGTACGCACTTTTCCCTCGGCCTGCCTCGATCTGCCTCAGTTAGTGATTTGCCACATTTGTCAGAATGCCTTTTTCGACGACCCCCAGAGAACGGATGTGAACTTGTTGCATTCGGTGCACGTCAGCGGAGAAAGCAAGCAGGAGTCGCACCCCTCACCCAAAATGTCTTGTGGCTGCATTGCATTCTGGTCTATTGAGGCTACTGCTGGTGCCTCTGCCTCTTCCATGATGGATTCCTCCCTGTATGACTGTTGAACGTCGGTCTAGAAAGAAGCCCCTTTCTCTTTGATTCTGAGGGGCTGACACCAAAGCCTGACATTTATGTTGATGTTTCAGATCGGCGGAAAAAAAGCAACCCATCTGCTATCAAACTCCGCTGGAGATGCGCTGGAAATATCTTGACGTCGCGTCAGATCATATATGTTTGCCTAGTTGATCACGGGAATAAGAAAAAAAATACACCACCAAACAACAACATGGACCCAGAAATGCAACGTACATCATCAATAGCTGTGTTGAAGCGTTTTAGTGTGGATCTTTCCTTTAATCACATCCCCCCACCGCCACCTCTTCCAATTCCTGAAGACGTGTGAGACACTACACATGCACATCACCCCTCAAAAGCTTCTATAGAGAGAAATAAGGGCTTTAGAGGCACAGAGCCCACTATGGGATACACACAGGGAACATGGTAAACAATCAATGAGCCTCTATTTCCTTTGATTCCCTCCTAATGAGAATGGGAGACCCCTGGACGAGCACCCAAGGGGGCTCCCCTGTTTCCGACAGCGTGTGTGGCAGGAGACAGACAGTCTACCATTCATTAGCTGACAATTCCGTGAAATGAATCAGCCAACGTGGCCTCCCAGGGATCGCCGTGGAGAAAAAAGGGGCGTAAAAGCTTAGCGCTCAAGACATGAACGTTCCCTTGGGCCCTTTCCACAGAGAGATAATGTAATGACAGAATTCCCTTTCCGATTGTTTCAAAAAGGAAAGGAAACAAGGAGCTTTCCCGGGGATCTAACGTCGCCTCAGATCCCCCGCTTGTACTCGCTCTTTTTTGCTTTCCAGGCGAGGGAAAAACGGAGCGAGCGTTTTTAAAACCCGCTCTGCAGAGTCCTCTTCCTCTGGTGTCTTTTGAAGGGAGCGCGGAAAGCTTATGACTCCGCAGCGGCGCCACGAGGGAGCGAATCTCTTTTATATCACCCCCCCCCAAATGGATACTTAAGGGGAAGTATCCGTTCGGAAGTATTTCTCACCCGTAAACCGATGCTCCCGAATAATGATGCCTGTGGTTTGAGTGCATCCAAGGACTGCGAGGCGAGGAGACGTCCAAAGACGAGGAAAGTAGGAAATTCCGCTCAGGGCGTCACCCGAGAAACCGCGGGGATTTAGCTTGAACATCCTTCACGCCTTTCCCGGTGGTGTCCTTACGCAGTGCCGTGTCCCCAGTGTCCTAGCACGCTGAGGTTAGCGCAGGACGCATCGACCCCAGTCTGAGCAGTGCTATGGTGAGACATGGAGCCATTCTCTCCCCGGTGTGTGTGTGTGTGTGTGTGTGTGTGTGTGGTGGTGGTGGTGGTGGGGGTCATTTCGAGGAAATGGCTACGTCTAGAGAGGAGCAGCGTTTTTCCTCTGCAAAGGCCTGTGGGATGCTGCTGCAAAGTCTGTCACGGTCTGATTGTTCTCAGACCAACACGGCTGTTTACTCATGGTCACGTGGTGATGCAAGCGGGCCGGCGCATGCACACACACACACACACACACACACATGCATGCATGCAGAGGTACGCATACATGCAGGAAAGGCCGCACACAGAGAAAAACTCCAATCAAATCACTTTCCACAATACAGACAACCGGCTTTATTCCAGTTTTTCCCAATTTGCTCCCTTCGGCGCGAAGCGAGAGGATGCCGGACGCATCCGCGATATCTGCCTGCCAGCAGGGGGTCTCTGTTACTGCCAGAGTGGGCTGAATTTTCAGAGTGGGATGCTCAATTGGTACAGGCAACTCCTAGCTAGGTGGCGGATGGCTGTTTGGATGGCGGGATGAAGGAGGAAAATGTACGGCAGCTCGCTCCACTGGAGACATTATTATATAGAAAGGAGAGGAGCCGCACTGTGTGTGTCGCACTGTGTGTGTGTATGTGTGTTTATTTTCCGGTGTATTTACATTTCTTCCCTACTGTGTGCAAGGGAGAGACAGATACAGAGAGGGAGGGAGGGAGGGCGGGGGAGACAGACAGTGACAGAGAGAGAGAGAGAGAGAGAGAGAGAGCCTTTGAGTGTGGCTTGTGTTTGTGCTGGTGTGTGTGCATGCCGGTTATGCACATACTGTCACTGGCAGAGGTATTGGAACAGTGGGCTCAAACCAATCTCTCCTGTAGTTATTTCTGCTGGGAAGATAAATAGGAGCCAGGAATAGACCGCGGGATAACGATTCTGGGCATGTCCCGTACATTTATAAACCCCCCCTGTTGGATAGACGTCGGCGGTTGCGCGCAAATATTAAGTCCGAGAGTACAAGAGACAGATGAGTCCTCTGAAGTTAAACTAAGTAAACTTGAGTAAACATCCCCCATCGGGAGAATCGAGAGAATTTATTTGTCTTTTTTTCCCCCCCGAATTTCCCCCTTTTGCATCGCAGTTCATCTAAACTAGTCGCTCCGATACATTCGGCAATACAAGGTTGACTTATTGACTAGGACGGCAGCTCCAAATCCTCCACAGGGTGAGTGACAATACAATCCTGGTTAGGTTTTGCTAAATTTCTAGCCTCTTTAAAAAGGCCCCATTGAATCCTGAGTCATAGTGGTGGGAGGACGAAGGTGTTGGCATGTGGGCCGTATCAGTCTCACAGTCATGCATCGTCGGGGTGAATCCGGCAGAAGCTGCAGTTAGGGTCTCTGTGATCATAACATTCAATATCTAGTGATATATCCTCTGTGTACTCTTAAGCATAGCGGCTTTGAGGCTTTTATTGTGATAGAATGCTCATTTTATCATTTTCATTTACTTTTATTGATCCAATGCTTAGACGCACTTGAAACTGAAGGTACCGACTGTAGCCGCGCACATAATTCCACCTTGGTGTAACTCAATTTAGGGAGACTTTAATTAGCTTTGCAACAAAAGGTGCCAATTACTGTAACCATCCCTTTTTGGAATTAAATCTGCCCCCACTCTGGAAATTAACTCCTTTTTTTTTTTTCCTTTTCTGAACAATAGCTTTTGAACAGAGAAATATCGTTCGCTCAATTACCTCAGCACAGTATGTAGCTCCAAATTGGTGCTGTTATTATTATTTTTTGTTCCCCGTTTCCGTCACTTTTGGCTCATCTTTATCGAGAGCGCCAATAATTCACACACACACTGTGCTGTGCTGTGTGTGTGTGTGTGTGTGCCGGAGGTATGAGTGATTATGTAGGTGTTTGCTTGAGCTGGTGCTAAAGTGTACTTGCTGCATGTGTCATATCAGCTACAGGCAGTGTGTGTGTGTGTGTGTGGCCATGAGAGGAATTGACCTACGTTCGTACTGTAAAGCTCCCATCCCTGACACAGGAGTCCGGTAGGAATTGAACAAATCCTATTGTAAATTTGCCTACTCCACTAAGATAATTGGCTTATTCCTGTGTTAAATTGGCCTGTCCTACAGCACACTGAGTGGGCTTAGCACGCTCAATGTAGATTGAGTGTGTCTGTTCCTCTGCTTCTCGGGGACTTACGGGTATTACATACTGAATTACTGTATGACAATGATGAAACCGATAGCCGTAGCGGCCCCCGGACCAGACCCCCCCCGCCCGTCGCGTGCGTCCGCTGCTTGACGCGTGAGACGTCGCGCGACGCAGAGCAGGTCCCGGCTTTGTTTGAACCATCTGCACATTCACGACTCCGGAGCTGCATTTTCCCGTGCCTCGTGACGCTCTAAAGCTCCGGTTTCCATGCTCGCCCGTCTACGCGACAGTTTCAAGGCTTCCACTGAGGCTGGGTTATGGAGAAAGTCTATCTGCGTAGCCTTACCTAAATCATTATCCACACATCAAACGCCATCTGGGTTTCACTCCGTTACTTTGAAGATTCCTTCCTCATCAGTCTTGCGCCTGGAGGAAACACCACAGATAAATGTGTGTGTGTGTGTGTGTGTGTGCGTGAGCATACATGTGGCTGTTTTCATGTGCGTTTTAACCCCAAAGTTGCTCAGAAACTAGACTAACAGCAGTTGCCTCTCTGTTTCCTGGCCCCTGGGCAACTGCTTAGCGATGAACCCGGGCCCCAGCTGATCCAGCAGCTCAGAGCGGGGAGGGGGGGCGGGGGGGGGGGGGGGAGGTAAAAAACATACCACACACCAAAACTCTCAAACCAGAAACTGAGAGATACAGAGATGGATGAATTGTCAGCGGCTGTGCAGCTGTTCGTATGAGGGGGAAACTAGAGAGCTAGCACGCGCAAATTCTGGGACGTGACCGAAAACTGTCCAGTTAGAGTGCATCAGGAAATGGATGAAAGGGAGAATTCCCCCCCCGCACGTGGCAAGAAAAGAGAGAGAGAGAGATGGACCACAAAACGCCTCATCCGTGTGTCCTGGTGGCTGCTGAGTTGAACAAAGACGGACAGGAGAGAGAGAGAGAGAGAGAGAGAGAGAGAGAGAGAGAGCGGACCGGCGCGATATCTGCTCCAACCTCCCGCTCCCGTCTCCGCGGGACGCATGCCGGACACGCTGCGAAGTGGAAGCGGCTGAAAGCATCTTTTTTAAAGGTTGACTGATAATACTGAGCTGATGAAATGGCAGCGCCGCAGGGGGGAGGCTTCTCGATGCTAAAAATACGAAAAGAGAAATATGTTTGTTCACGCTCGTCTTAGCGTCTAATTGCATTGATCACCGCGACGCTTTGTACTTTTGCCGTCGGTTTTGCCGTGAATTATAGGGTATCCTGTCGCTTCCTAGTGAGCCAGCTGGCATTTATTTGTTTCTGACATACCGTATATTTATGCCAGTGTCTGTTTGAGCGTATGTTTTTGTGCGTGTGTGTGTGTGTGCTCTAGGTTCTCGAGGTTCGCTGGGGGGGGAAGAGCGCTAGCAGGGCGCGAGGTTCATCAGCGGCGTAATTAATGTAGTGCGGTTCGGTTGTCATGCATGATATTTCAGCGCCGCGATCTACTTGAGGAGGCTTTTTTGATGAATGGGCAATTAGACGCAGACTCCTCGTGCCTGGTGGCTGACTGATCTCTTTTTAATGGCACTCCTGTTTCGTTGATAAAACGCAAAATGAATCATCGATACCCGTGGCCCCCGAGGAGCAGCCGGGGTGCCGATTTTAATTGTAATTGGGTGGTGTAGCGGGTCGCGTGTGTGTGTGTGTGTGTGAGTGTGTGTGTGTGCGCGCTTGGCTTTCGCGGTTATAGAGGTCAGTCTCCCCGTCTTACTCTGATGCACATGGCTGCTTTTGCAAAGAATTACATACCTCACTGGCTCTTGGGTGTGTGTTCATCTTCACTCCTCTATCCACATTGATCTACTAAATGTACATTTCAGCTACAGGTGGCCTGGCTGTGTGTGTGTGTGTGTGTGTGTGTGTGTGACACAGACACACACCACTACCAATCGTATCTCATCGTCTCTCATTTTATTTGTTAGATTTGTTTTTAGAAGCACACTTCAATCGGGCCGCGTAAACCCGCTTCCCGATGTTTTTTTTTTGACACTTTAATCTGAAAGTCTCATTTTATATACATAATTAATTTGAGAAATGGAAAGAAGAGAGGAGGAGAAAACAGACTGAAACGTTCAAAGAAAGACAAAATCTGTTCTCCTGTATTTCCCAGTTCCTTGCGAGGTGGGCAACATGTAGTCTCTGTTTCTGTGTGTGGTGTGTGTGTGTGTGTGTGTGTGATTGAACTGAGACGGTGAGATAAACTCAGCGTAACAATCGAACAAGCTGCTAGCATCTTGAACTAAAGAGCCCACCAGGAGCTTTAGGACCACCCAACGGGTAGCAAAGATCTTCGCCTTTTTTTAAATTGTCTTGCTGTGTTCTTGTCTAGCTTCCCTAAGAAAAACAGAGCCGGTTCAGGATGAGGTGATGAGTGTTGTCTACATGTCACTGGAGCCCCTGCTGATAGAGGGTTGGGGGTCTTAAAGGGACAGAATTCAACTGGATGAGCCTGTTTTTTTTTGTGTGTGTGTGTGTAGCTTATGAATCCTCACATTTCTAGGTTCATTTGTGATTTCCCCCAGCCTCCTTCTTTTCCCC
Organism: Hoplostethus atlanticus; assembly: GCA_034670405.1. Taxonomy (NCBI): domain Eukaryota; kingdom Metazoa; phylum Chordata; class Actinopteri; order Trachichthyiformes; family Trachichthyidae; genus Hoplostethus; species Hoplostethus atlanticus. The sequence goes on from JAXDDX010000034.1 coordinate 3,250,495, forward strand.
CTCCGGCTGAAATTGCGAACCAGACCTCCGACGCTCGGCCACAATGGAGGCTTTGCGCGGCAGGTAAGCAGCTGCGGAGACACAGACGGCATCTTATTTTTGGGGGATTTCAGACTTCATCAACGCCATTATTATCGCGCTGTTCAGCGGTGACCCCAATTTTTGTCGGGAGTCTTGAATGCCGATGTCGCGCCCACCTCTTTGGGCACGGCGCGAGACAACAAAGACCATCCAGTCAACAAAGACGGAATTTGCTGGAATGTGGAGTGTGGCATGTTTGCGTGTGTTGATAATGTGTGTTTAAGGTGTGTGTGTGTGTGTGTACGTGCGCTGACTCAGTAATCTCACCAGCCAGCTGCCTGGAACAGTCAGCATCTTTCTTCCAAACAAAGTTTTTTTTTTTTTTTGACTGTGCCAATGCCAGATTTAAACTGTGTAGAACATTAGTGTAACAGCCCACGCACCCAGAATACAGATTTGTTCTTGAGCGCGGGCCAAATGGCCTCTATATTTTATGAGCCTTCTTTCTACCGACGTACCGTCTTGAGACTAATTATCATAGCCGCACTCAAACACAAAGCTCGTTTATTATTGCGTTGACACCGCGTTTGCTTTGGCTTCGGCCCGCGTGGCGGCGGGAGGCGGGGGGATGGTGGGGCCTCGCAGCGCTATACGGAGCCGGATGGCGGAGGATGTGTCGCGTGGCGTGGCACGCGGTGTTAAAGACGGGGAAAGGTGGTTTTCTCTCTCTCTCTTTCGAGTGGACCGCGCTCCCCGTAAGCGGAGGGTGACGTGAGTAAGTGAACACATCGGGGAGTCGGCGCTGTATTCTCGGAAAAGTCGTTCTCCTTTCCCCCAGCACGTTGTATCGGCGCACTGATTCCAACTATTTTTTGTTCACGCTGCAGGAGTGAGTAATGATGGTCTGAATAAAATGGATGTGATACTTGCAAGAAAATTGATGAGACTTTTCTGGTCAAAGAATTGATTTTGTCATTTTATTGACAAAGGGTTGTTTTTCCCAGTTTTTTACCACAGTCCAATGAAAGGGAAAAAATGAGTTAATTGCGATATATATTGCTGCATCAATGCACAATGCTTAGTATATTACAATACATTATGATAAATAATGTATTATATGATATATTATAGTGATAATATGTTATTATTCCCACTTCTTGACTATGTTTGATGCGTTTGAGGCTCGTTTCAGGCTGATGTGGCTTCAGATCAGTTGTTGATTCGTTCCTGTGTTGTCTCAACGCCGGAACACAGGAACATATTCCACTGTTCTAGTTTTGTCACCCTCTCTTTGCATGCAACTGCACGGATATGATGTGACGTACGCAATATGGCACATGCCAGGAAAGACAAAAGCATGCACATGAACAGATAGGTGTACACACACACACACACACACACCACACACACACACACATATACTTGCAGGGGGAACAGCTGGAGATAAAAGCAAAGGTGCACAGTATGTGTGTGTGTGTGTGTGTGTGTGTGTGTGTGTGTGTGTGTGTGTGTGTGTGTGTGTTCTGGTCTGACACATCTGGGTGAAGCGACATGAGGGGTTCCTGACAGATATGGGCTGAGCGAGAGCCGGCTCCTGTTGTGCTCTGTCACGCCGAGGCTCCTTCCACATGCCTGCCTCCCACCGCCTGCTAGATGCTGCTGCTAGCTGTTTGGGTTAGCTAACCTGATGCTAGTGTGTGTGTGTGTGTGTGTGTGTGTGTGCGCGAGCTGGTGCATCCACCACAGTTGCACGGTTAAAAGCGCCAGTCACACCGGGCCATGGAGGAAAAGGGGAAGGCACGACATCGGGTCCCATGAAAGATGGAGGGTAAGAGATTAAAAGGAGATGAAGCAAGGGATGGTGGGTAAAGGATGTGAGGGGAGAAGATATTTTATGTCTTGTGTGCATGAGAAGAAGTGTGTGTGTGTGTGTGTGTGTGTGTGTGTGTGTGTGTGTGTGTGTGTGTGTGTGTGTGTGCCCATGACCATGGAGGTGACATTGAAGGTCTATATGTAGACAAATGATTTCCATTTCTACGTTTTCTCTGTGTTTATACTCTGTATGATCTATGAGGTGTGCCGTGAGTGTGTGTGTGTGTGTGTGTGTGTGTGTGTGTGTGTGTGTGTTGTAGTCTTTGCTTTATGGTGACATTTTGTGACTGGTACCTGGTTTATGATGTCAGTGTGTTGACTTGCGTGTATATATATATATGTGTGTGTGTGTGTGTGTGAGCATGTTTGAGGCTCCCTGTGGGGATTGTATTTCGGTCGGTCAAGCCCGACAGATAACAGCCCGCCGTGCTCGTCACATCTATTATTGAGGGGACGGGAAATTGATCGGCACTAACAGTGCCTGTTACCCTGCCTTCCTCACCCGCTCGCTCGGCTCTTCAGCTCCTTATCCCCTCCCGCCCCCCCCCCCCCCCCTCTCTCCCATCACCACTGTGCTCCCTCTGTCATTTGTCCTCCATCCATCCTCTTGTTGTCAGACTCCCCCACTGCCCTTGTTTTTTTGATCCTTCCTGTTAGTTTTGGCTCTGCGTCTTCTCTTCGCCACATGCTAGACCATCCCTTCCTCCATCTCTCTCCAACTTCCTACAATATGGACATACTGACAGATACTAAAGTGACAACAAATAATATTGACTTACTTAGACAAAAAAAAACATTATTATTATTAATTAATTACTATAATTATTATTAATATCACTATTATTATTATTATTATTATTATTATTATTATAATATATATATATTTATAATTTTTTAGAATTTTTAAAAATTATTATTTTATAGTATTTTTTTAAAGAAGGGGAGAGAGGGGTAAAAACAACGTGAGGGGGCAATATCTGTTTTGGGTTTGGATGTGTTTTGAGTAAGTTTTTTCCTCACAGCTTTCTCTTCTCTCTTTTTACATTTTTACTCTTTTTACCCTCCTGTGGATCACACTGGAAGCGTTCTCCCTCTTGGGCCTCCTTTTGTGATCATAAAACCATTTGCTGGGTATAGATGATTATGCCAAGTCATTTTCTTTTGACTCCTTGTTTTTTTTTTGTCAAGACTGCCGTCTGCTGTCGTTCAGCGCCGCATCAACACGCGCCGCTCTTCTCCCCCCTCTTCAGCCTGTATAAGTGTGTTTAAAGCCCCCTCCCCCTCCCTGCCTCTCTGTTCTTCTCTCTCTCCTCTTCTTCTCCCCTTTCTCCTCATCAGTCAGAAATCACTGCTCAGGCTCACCTTTGATCTCTCTCTCCCCGGGAACTCTTCACCTCATCGCTGCAGTCAAGTGTTTTATTTTTGTTGTGCGACAATTCGCTCTGGAGGAGAAAAAAAAACGGAAAAAAAACACGTGCCGCCAGCCAACACGGCTGCTTGGAGGGAATATGCGGCAAAGAGGAGAAGAAAGGCTAATTTCAGCTCAATTCATCAGGCGAGATTGCCCCGCATTTATTGATAATTGCTTTCCCCCCCTCATCCACCCCCCCCCCCACCCCTCTAAAGGGATGGTGTTTAAAACGTCAATCGTGTAAACATGGAGAGATGCAGCTGTTGCCGCAATTAACTTCTCACTTTCCCTAATGAAAGGATTAATCCGCCAGAACATCTCTCGGCTTCCTTTCAAATGCCAAGCCTCCATTCAGCTGGCTGCCAGGGGAAGAAAGGCGGCCCGTGTCGAACAAAATGGGACTATCTATAACCGCAGCCAAAAGTCACATTCATCTGCGCCGCTTGGTGTCACATCATCAGGGTCCCTGTACCGCTGTGAAACAAGACAGGCCCTTAACCAGCTGCTGTTTGATCATTTCCTGAGCGCAGCTTCTCCGAGCGGCGGCGTTCGACAGGCCTCTCCCGCAACGCCACCTCCCGCCTCCCGCCTTTTCTTTCCTTCCCCCCTTCTTCCCGATCGAGAGCTCTGATTTCCCGCGAAAAAAAACAACCCCTTGTCAGGCTCGTTCAAAATGGACGACAGGGAGCGCTTTCCCTTTGGCAGGCAGTGGAGAGAGAGAGAGAGCGAAAAAGTGAATAGCTGTCTGCTGTTGGAATAAGACGTTGTTTGGGCAGCCGACGGTTGAATGACAGCCAGTTGAGAAGCGGAGTTGAGCTTAGTCTAAATCTTTGGGGGCGATCGATCGGGGCGGCTATTGATCGGCACGTGTTTTTTTTTTTTTTACCGGGGAGACAGAGAGACAGGTGTGACCGGATGGATCGGATCTATGACAAATGCCAATCACTCTCCTTTTCTGGCCCAGCCATCGATTGGTGGGGTGGGGGGGGGGGGGGGGGGGGGAGGGCTCGGTTAGGAAAGATGAGCTTCCAGCAGTTGGGTAAACTACGGCATCCATCCGGTGATCGCCATAAAGCATCACACCTGCTGAACAAAAAATCAATTGTACTTTCATTAATGTAGGATTTCTTTTCACGGAAGGAAACCGATCGTCATATAACTTGCGTTATATGTATCCTATGAATTTGCCTCGTAAACGGAGG
>JAXDDX010000034.1:3257500-3322500 GCA_034670405.1 Hoplostethus atlanticus
GAGAGAGGGAGAGAGAGAGGGAGAGCGAGCCACATCCTAAATGAGAACAGTAACCTGTAGGGAGTGATAAGAGCCGGCAGATGGATAGAGTGATAAATAGACAGATGGGTAGTTAGATAGATGGAGGGGGGGAGGGAGAGGTGGGGGCTGACGGGATGGGCAGATGGGGTAAAGAGATAGAAGAGAGGAGAAAGTTTCTCCCTAGTGCAAGCTCTTCCAATCTCACTGTTGTCTTTGGGTTCGCTCTGCCTTCTCTCTCTCTCTCCTTCCTCGCTCCCTCCCTCCCGCCCGCCCTCTCACTCTCCACCTCCCCCCCCCTCTCCCCGCCTCCTCTCTGCCACTGCTGCACTCACGGGATATTTTTAATAGAATTAGGCTGCTCTTGTTATCAGCCGAGCGGGTAGCCACAGAGTGAGGCGAGATTGAAACAGCGATTTCCAATTTGAGATTGTGTCACACGCGTCTCCCCGCGCCCCGATAGCATCGGAGGATCGCCGCCACCATCTCACTCTCTCACTGTCTCTCTCACTTTTGTCCTTCTCTCTCTCACTCAGCCGGATATTTTAGCCTCGCCCTCGCCTTCCTCCAGACTAACATCTAAATGCATACATGCTCTCTCGCTCTCTCTCTCTCTCCGTCTCTCTGGATTCACTGGCTTCTCTTGACAGTTTATCTCCTTGTCTCTTTCGCTCCCATCCAGGCCACATGCAGCACGCATCTCTCTCTCTCTCCTCCCTCCCCCCTCCTCTCCCCCCCCGGCCCCGGCCCCGTCCGCGGATGCCACTAAGTACCTCCAAATGCAACTCCGCTCCCTCTCTCTCTCTCCCCCCCTCCCCTTTTTCTTTTCTTTACACGTACATTCTTGTCTTTCCCACTCCTCCCACACTTGTTCATTTCTCATATCGCCACCTCCCTGTTTGCTTCTTCTCTCCCGGTATTTTCACATCTCTCTTCCCACACTCCCTCCCTCCTCCCAGCGTCCCTCGCCCGCCTTCACCAATTTCCGCCTCCCCTTCTCCTTCCATCTCATCTTGTGTCGCTCTCCCTATCCCTCTACATATTTCTCCTCCCTTCATCCTTCATCCTCTGCTCCCTCTCCTCGGCCTCTCTTTCTCTGCCTGCCTCAAGGCTTTGGATCCCTTTGACTTGACTTGTCAGGTCCATGGATTTCTGTCTTACCACTAGAGAGTGTGTATGTGTGTGTGTGTGTGTGTGTGTGTACATACACTTGTACATTCCTCATTGCTTGTGGCTGTGCATGAGCTTGGTAGTCTGCGAGATTGATGCTGGTTTGTGTGTGTGTGTGTGTCAGGTCCTTTACTGGTGCCCCTCACACTCATGGCCTGGGGGTCTTTTCTCTTCGCGCAGCTCCACCTTTTTTGAAAAAGCTGAGTAGAAGTGTTGCCTTCTTTAATAAACCCTTTCCACGAGCCGAGGCAGCCGAGCAACCTTGGCGCGAGGAGTATCTCCTCCTCGCGCCTCGCGTTTCTCTCATCTCAATAATTGCCAAAACCGCGACGTGAGTTGCTAAGATCTGACCCCTGTATCTTTTTGTCCTCCACCTCCTCCTTGTTTCTTTTGCTTGTTTGGAAATGAAATAGACTGGAAGATCTTCATGGACTTTACAGCTTTGTGTAGCTCAGGCTTGCATTCTGTGCCAAGTGCAAAAAAAAAAGAGAAAGAAAATGGACTTGAAGGAAATCAGGTCCGTGGTTCAAGTGGTCCAGAGAGCGGTATGGATGAAGCATCATATAGACAGAAAGCCTGCAGAGGCTCTTTTGAATTATTCAGGGTTTTGAATGTGTTGGGTTAATAGTTCAGCGAAACACTGTAGGAAACTACCGACTAGGATGTATGCAGCGTATAGCACCGGCGTGCAGCACACCCCCACATGCACAGATCCACGTGCACACACAGCAAAAAAAAAAAAAAGAAGAAAAATCCTAGCCTATACTTCCAACAATAACGTGCTGCAGGCTTGTCGTTGGATTCGCTCTTTTATCTGTAAACGCTGCCCTGAAACTTATCAGATGATGATCCGAGTTGGAAACGGTGTTGAAATGTCAGCTGTCAGACGCCCGCCCAAACTACAGGCGGGTCCCTGCGCTCGGGCCCTGCTCGCCGATGTTCAGTTTAGCTGGGTTTCCACCGCCGAGCCGGTTCACGAGTCAGGGGGGAAAAACAAAAAACAAAGATGAAATGTTTAGCGCTTAATTGCGGCTCACACATCCAGTGGGCGAAAGCAACTTTTTTTTTTTTTAGCCCTAAAGACTGCTTGAGGGCGTTTAAGCGAGAAGAGAGAGAGTTGAGAGGAGGTGAGAAAGAGCTCCGGGGGGGGGGGCTGAAGCAAACACAGATCGTTCACTCTGTCTCCTTGAACACTCGCGGTGTTTGTGCTTCCTTATCGCGCATGTGTGTGTGTGTGTGTGTGTGTGTCTGTGGAAGTTTGGGTTTCAAGTCCTATAAGGGTACAAAACGGTGTTGGAAGACCTACATGCATTTAGGTAACGGATATATAGAATGAACTGAAATCCAACCCAATTAAAAAAATAAATAAAGTAAGTATCACTGAGTCAGCGCTCGGAAACACACACACACACACACACACACACACACACACACATAGAGAGAGCTACTCGGCCATGAATGATGAGCTTCTGATGGGAGTGATTTGATTACATTGGTTGTCCTAGGGTATCTTATCCTCCGCCTCGCTCTCTCTCTCCTCTCTCCTCTTTCCCCTCCCACTGTGCCAATCCATTTCCCTCTGAAAGTGACACTTTAAAAGGTTGATAGCTCATTGGCCGAGTCCCAGAGCCCTCAGATCGATGGCTGGCCCGAGCGGCATCGGGGGTATCGCGTGCAACGTATAGCGTCTCGGGACACAGGAGTTGAAGTCCGCGCCGCCGGGGCGAAGATGCTTTTCGATTTGTCGCCCACCGCGTGAACCCTCCGGTCCGCGGGGAAGACGGAGCAACGGATGGCCGGCGGGCATTTTTCAGCTTTGCCGCTGGTGGTCTGAGACCGGCCGGGGGGGGGGGGAGACGGGTTTGGGGTTCACACTGCTGCAGAGAGAGGCAGATATACAGATGCAAGCACACGTACAGAAAACTGCAACAAGGTGCTGTGAAAATTGAAATCGCATCTTTCCAGCAATGCGCCCTGCTCTAATTGGTGACAACATTTTATGGATAAGACAAAGCAGAACCCATTTAGATCATAAATCAAAACATGGTTTATTATTTTTTTTGCCAAGACAGTTTTTTTCCTCCCTTTGCCACCATTTCCACTTGCCATGAAGTTGTGATTGAATTTTTCCCTGAGAGACATTATTTTACAATCAAAGCGCTCACTCTGGCTCCTATAATTACTCCTCCTTTTCTGCTCAGCTCACTGCTCTTGAACAAAGTGGCAGTGAAAATGGAACCTGTTCTTATTTCTGCGACGGCTGCTGAGGTGTGCAGCTGATCGCAGGGGGGGGGCTGAAGATGAGGAAAGCATGCAAGGGGAAGTCTGGCTGTGCTCAGTGTGAAGCCCTGCCTGTATCCCTGCAAGACCCGCGGTACGCAGTGATCTATCCACGCCAGACGACTCCGGAGGCCCCTCAGAGGAGGCCCAACCCGGCCCTGCTGCCTGTCCCTGGCCCTGTGCGCAGCCAGCCTGCCCTGGGAGCCTGCTGGGAGCCACGGAGCATGGATGGATGAGTATCCAGGGGTAAATCCCACCCTGAGGGGCGATGGGCAGCTAGAGAAGGGTAGCAGTGGGCCTCTGGAGGCAGAGCAGTCGGCCAAGCCTGTTTCCACACTGGCTCTCAAACCGTGGGATCTGGGGGACACGGAGTTGGGAGAGTAGACACACAGTCACAGGCACGATACCCGCAATTGTGTAACTTTGTTCTCACGTTCAAACAGTACCAGCGACGGTACAGTACAGACGGTACAGCTGAGATCAGGCTGCGAGAGAGAGTGAACAGTGTAAATATTCATCAATCAGAGGGAGCAGCAGTGAAGAGTCTCACCGGGGGAAACTGAGAGCTCCTCTTTATACCGTCAGCGCTGCGAGACTGGGTTTTAGCGTGTCAGCGCCGTAGCAGCCGCGGGAGTTTGAAATGTCAGCCCCCGTAACCACTGGTTAAACCTACAGCCACCTTTCGGCTCCAGCGCGCAGCCCGTCCGAGCCAAAATGGAGGAGGCTCTGTGCTCAGTTTCACCCAGGCCCACAGGAGAGAGGGGGGGGGAGGGGCTTGCGGGGGCCTTCAATCTACGCAAACACACAACGCTGCTCCGCCTACCCACGCGATGACCCCCCCCGCAGGCGCCACAACGCGCGGCAACCCCGGCGCCTACCCGAGCCCCGCCAGGCCTCTCCTCCCCCTACCTCCGAGCGCGATTTTCCTCGTATCGCTCCAATCTCGCCGCATCTCTCTCCAAGTCTTTATCGCGAAACACACAGCACTGCGCATTTTAATCATGCCCCCGACTGGAAAAGACACTTTTCCAATTAATGGAACCACGACTGTTTATGGAGCCGCAATGCGCAATTGGCCCAAACGAGCCACCCAGCCGCGTGTTTGATGTACGGCTGTTTTGAGTGCGAACGAGATCATTTTTTTGAACTGTATAAATCTCTTTGGTGAATGAAAGGCTAAGGGGAAGTGAATGAGTAACGCTCCAGTGAAGCTGCTGAGTGGCCAACAGCAGAAGGCTGTGGTTCTACTGGGCAGCTCCCAGGCGTGAATATGTGGAATGGTATGAATGTGAAGCAGGGTACCGCCGGGGGAAAAAAAAGAGCATGCACGCTCAGCAAAAAAAACAAAACTCCCCCGGATAAATAATAAAGGTTCGAGAATTATTCTGCTATCGCTCCAGAATGTTCCTATAAAGTCAGATTCTATTGATAGGTCATCGAGTACGGGAGACGAACGATTCAAAAGCCTGCGCAAAGTAGACACAGCATACCCAGTTAGTAGACACCACATGTCCAGTGAGTAGACACCACATGTCCAGTTAGTAGACACCACATGTCCAGTTAGTAGACATATCCAGTTAGTAGACACCACATACCCAGTTAGTAGACACCACATGTCCAGTTAGTAGACACCACATACCCAGTTAGTAGACACCACATACCAGTTAGTAGACACCACATACCAGTTAGTAGACACCACATGTCCAGTTAGTAGACATACCCAGTTAGTAGACACCACATGTCGTTAGTAGACACCACATATCCAGTTAGTAGACACCACGTATCCAGTTAGTAGACACCACATGTCCAGTGAGTAGACACCACATGTCCAGTGAGTAGACACCACATGTCCAGTTAGTAGACATATCCAGTTAGTAGACACCACATGTCCAGTTAGTAGACACCACATACCCAGTTAGTAGACACCACATACCAGTTAGTAGACACCACATACCAGTTAGTAGACATGTCCAGTTAGTAGACATGTGGTGTCTATTAACTGGACATGTGGTGTCTACTAACTGGATATGTCTACTAACTGGATATGTGGTGTCTACTAACTGGATATGTCTACTAACTGGACATGTGGTGTCTACTAACTGGACATGTGGTGTCTACTAACTGGATATGTGGTGTCTACTAACTGGGTATGTGGTGTCTACTCACTGGACATGTGGTGTCTACTAACTGGGTATGTGGTGTCTACTAACTGGACATGTGGTGTCTACTAACTGGGTATGTGGTGTCTACTAACTGGGTATGTGGTGTCTACTCACTGGACATGTGGTGTCTACTAACTGGATATGTCTACTAACTGGACATGTGGTGTCTACTAACTGGGTATGTGGTGTCTACTAACTGGACATGTGGTGTCTACTAACTGGGTATGTGGTGTCTACTCACTGGACATGTGGTGTCTACTAAGTGGGTATGTGGTGTCTACTCACTGGACATGTGGTGTCTACTAACTGGATATGTCTACTAACTGGACATGTGGTGTCTACTAACTGGATATGTCTACTAACTGGGTATGCAGTGTCTACTTTGCGCAGGCTTTTAAATCATTCGGCCTCCCATAATAGAGACGCGCCGGCGGAGAGAGACGCGTTACAAACAACATCAGCAGACATCCCCTCGCTCCTCGCCAGGCGTCGAGTTATTTCCAACAACTGAATGACTTTGAAGAGGGTTTTGAGTTCCCGTTCCTGGTGTCTCGAACAGCGAAAGGAAGGCTAGCAATAAATGGAAGTGTTGCAGAGTTTCAGTTGCTCCTGTATCGGCGCTTTATTTCAGGGATACATCTGCCGGCGTGTATTTATAACTCTGGGTTGGTTCCAGCTTAGACAGGGACCTATCAGTTTCCCGGAGACACAACCCACAAAATCGAGCAATGTGAGAACCATGCTCTCTGTGTGTGTGTGTGTGAGAGAAATTTAGAACACTGTTATAAAGAGCTTAATCTGAGTGTGTATTTTAGTGTAGTAGCACACACACACACACCCGTAGGTCTTTATGCAACTCGTGCACTTTACAACTCGCGTTCTCGTGACTTCATATATCAACTTGCCCTCCCACTCCATCAATCAGCCTGACATCACTCAGCGGGAATCCGCCGCGCGTAACGTGTTTATGAAAAAGAAATTATTTTCCCATCGCCCTCACTCCGGCGAGGGGTCCGCGAGAAACACGTCGAGCGTTTCATATCGCGCGCCACCTTCAAAGACGCGCTCCCTTTGCAACGGAATTAAGAGGCAAATCGCTTCTCGACCGGCGCCGACAGGGAAAGGGGTGAGCGGGCGTATTAACCAGAGGTAATTGAATGTAGAAGTAACAGCGCACACTTTGAACGCTTGGGGTTAACCCTTTCGCCTCCGCTCTCCCGGTAAAGACGGGGGAGAAAAGTGGAGGGAAAAGTTGTTTCCGCCTGGTCCGGGAAGTGTTTAGAGTCGGTGGGGCCTGCGAGACCCGCCGCGGTTCAGCTCAGTTCATTGCTATTTATCATGAGTGACGGGGCTGGGGAGTAGAAAAATTCAACACCTTTTTCCGAGTGAGCAATGGAGCTGTCTTATTACCTGCAGTAAGGAAGCCAACCCGAGTTCTTTTTCCTCGAAAAAGACATAAACAAGAAGTAGAGGCAATTCATCCTTTGTGGTGCATATTTCACTCTTCTGGATTTCGGTTCCTCTGGGGAGAAAAAATGGTGAAAATAGAAAAGAAAAGTACACATGTTGGATAGCGATGATACATTCGGTACAGCGGTCTTGCCCAGGAAACCCGTGCAAAGACCTTCGAGATACAGATGGAACCGTATCAGAGTTTTCTTCAGTATTGTGCGCCCTTCCCTTTGAGATGTATGTGCGGTAGTCCTCTGAATGGAGACGTCAGAGGAAAAACACTTTCAGAGCGTAATGAACGGCAGGCTCGAGCTCATATGAGCGGAGGTTAACTGGTAGAGTGTATAGAGCCGACCAAGGCCGCGGGAGAGGCGGATAGGAATTCACATTTACCAGCTAGCGAGGCTGTTGCGAGTGTAGGGAGATGACAAGGACGGCGATGGAGAGAGGGAGGCAGGGAGAGGAAGAAGGAAACGGGAGGGAGGCGGGGTGGGAATGAGAAATAGAACAGAAGTACTCTTAATTGCTCTGAGGGGAATTTGCCCCGTACCTGAGTAGGTTGGGCAATACGTAAAGCAAAATCAAAATCAAATCTAAATAGGTGGAGGAGGAGGAACGGGTAGCAGGAGCGAGAAGCGGGAGGCAAAAGGGAGACAAAGTAAGAGAGAGTGACGGAGAGAGAGAGAGAACCACAAACCCGAGCTAGTTTCCGCCAATTACGTTCATGTCAGCGTGCGTCCCCGATTCAAAAATGCAACAACAGCCTGGAGGGGCTCAGTCGTCGTCTCTCCCTGCCTGCCACTCCACCGTTCTCTCTCTCTCTCTCTCTCTCTCTCTCTCTCTCTCTCTATGGCTCTCACACACACACACACACTCACTGTGTACGCACATAAAACACTCACACGCACATTAATCCTATGACTCCCTCTAGCTTCGTCTCTGTTTGTCACACACACACACACACACGCTTACCCACCATCCACAGACACACGTACCCACTCGCCTTCCCCACACACACACACACACACACACACACACTCACGCAAGACTACACACAAATCCACCTCCTCTGTCTTCCAACTCCATTTCTCTCACTCTCTTTTCCTCAGGCTTTCCATCCATCCATCCACACAAACACACACACACACACCCCACTTCTCATTCTGTCTGTGTGTACGCCTCTATGTGTGTGTGTGTGTGTTTGTGTGTGTGTGTAGATGATAGTAATAAGGGCGCTGATTGCCGGAGACGGAGATGAGGGATGGCGCTATTGATGAGCGTCTCTCTTGACAGCCTGGCAGCAAGCGAGGCGTGGGGGCCTCCTGTTATTAGCGGTAGCAATAACAGCAACACTCGGGGCCCCTAATTGAATGAAAAGGGACCCCGTTAGTCGGGCCGGGGCGACCTGGCAGTGGGTGGGAGAGACGGGGGTGTGAAGAGAAAGAAAAACAATGGCGGGGAAGCAGAGAGAGAGAGAGAGAGAGGCCTGAAAGTGAGAGAGAGGAAAATAGTATAGAAGCAGCAAAGTGATGCATGCAGCAAGAGAGAGAGAGAGAGAGAGAGAGAGAGAGAGGTAAAGTGCTCTGGGAGGGAGGGTGCCGGGGCGGCGAGGGAGACTCGTCGACAATTAGGACATTTTTATTGAGTGGAGAGATCGATAAATAATTGACAGCATTCTGTTCGGGTGAGGAGGGAAACGAGGGTGATAAAGGGAGAGAGGGGCTCAGCGGAGAGCAGGGAGGCGGGGAGCGGGAAATAAAGGCATTACATGTGTTTTTTATTTTTATATTTTTTTATTTGTTAGCTTCTAAATGGAAGCAGGTAAATCTTTTTGTTCTTTTTACGACGGCGGGATTTCGTTACGAGCCGAAATACAATAAAACAGACGTCTTTACAAACTGTCTCCCCGAGATAACGAAGAGGAAAGGGGAATGCTCGTGTGTGTGTGTGTGTGTGTGTGTGTGTGTGTGTGTGTACTCTCTATGGGCCTCATTTATCAAGTAAAATACACTTATATTTGTATGGAGGCTTTTTATACACTATCAAACTCATTTCCACTTAAAATGAGATTATAATGACTCCTTGGAAACAGTTGGCATGCAGTTTTTTTTTGGTGTTGTAAGTAAATGGTAGCGCAGTTGTTTTATCAACGTCCAACCTTTTTACACGTACGGGTATGTTGATGAATGAGGGCGTTACGAGGGCAAATCCATTTACGTCGACGTGCACATGTGTGGATTTGCGTGTAGCAGTCACACAGTGGGTATTTTTATCACGGTGTTTGTGAGTCAACATGAGTCAACGCTAGTAAATCAGCGCCCTTGCCCTTTTTGACAGACTTGATTTGGCAACGCAGTGGCTCCGCATCCAAAGCTGCTAATCAAATTGTCACGCCGGAGATGCGCCCGGGAATCGCGGGGCGGAAAAAAAAAAAACGGTGCCATCGCTCACGGTTAAAAAAGAAACAAACCAACAAAAAAAAAAAGTCCGCGCGGCTTCTGATGCCCTCTCTTTCTCCCAGCTGGGATTAAAAAGAAAAAAACAACAACAATTTTTGCATCTGCACCGCTGTTTCCGCTCCGGTGTGGGAGAGGGAATACATTAATCAGGGTCAAATTGCGCTCTGCCTGAAAAAAAAAGACTCAGAGGGAGGGAAGGAAGGAAGGAAGGATTCAGCAGGTAGGGCGGGGGGGGCATCAGAAGAAGAATAAGGCTCTGATGAAATGATGACGAGATGTGAGGGGGGGGGGGTTGAATATTGATGTGAGGGTGATAATGTGTGGTAGCTGACGCAAGGGGGGGAGAAAAAAAAGGGGGAGAAAGACAGACAGGTAGCTACATTGGGCGGCCTAATGACAGGGGAAAGCTCTCTGGTGGCGACGGCAGCAGCTGCCCTGAATTTTTCATAGCCGGCTCTGCGGCGAGATGGCTGGGAGACACCGTGATATGTCTCACCCGTGTTCCTGCCGAGAGCAGAGCTTTCATTAGCTCTCTCTCCTCCCGCGGTGAGAGCAGCGGAGAGATGAAGTCAGGGGGAAATAAAAGTAGAAATTGTTTTGAGAAAAGGGGGCCGAAAGGAAAAGTTAATACCGGGGGGGTTGCGAGTGTATTTATGGCCCTCTGAAAAATAAAAGCGTTTGTTCTTTTGCTGTTGGGAGTTGTTATGATGGATCTTGGGGGTAATGGAGTTTTGATGGATGAGCCGGTGTCCGGGGATGTGAGCGGACTGCGTGGATGTCTGACCGGCAGGAAGCGTTTCTCGCCGTCGCGTCCGTCAGGTGTGTAATATTGAATATCCCGTAACCTTTCATAAGTGCCGTAAAACGCCCGGGAGCCCCCGCAGAGACGAACCCACAGAGGAGCTTCTGAAATCCACTTCCCCCTATAATCTCAAACATCCCCCCCCCCCACCCTCCCCCGCTTCTTTAAAGACTTTGAAATTAAGCGAGGTAAAATGATAATGTTTGGTCTTTAGCGTCCCTCTGGTAAACATTGCCGTTAGGATCAATTAACCGGCGGCTAACGAGCAGAGTGGGGGTCTGCCGTAATATCGCAGCATTGTTCGCTGGCGATTTTTAATTAGTGGGTTTTGAAGTAAAAAAATCGCAAAAAGTTTTTAATTGTTTTTTTTCTTTTCTGGCGAGGGGGGGGGGGAGGGGGGCAGATCAGAGTGTTAATTATAAAGTAGGGGCTTTAAAGTGAGCAGGATTTAGGCTTTTAATTAAAGGGGAATTTGATGCGACCAACAGACTGAGTTCAATTGCCCCTCCCCCTTATATCTGTCTGCCTCCTCGTCTGTTTTGCCGCCTTCCATCTCCTGCTGCTCGCCTCTCGCTCTCTCCCCACCCCTCTCTCTCTCTCTCTCTCTCTGTCTCTGCACGGAGTTGATGTCTCCCTCTTTGCCGGGTATCAGAAGCCGGATTAGGGACTTTCGCAGCTCCGTTCTCAAACAGGGGGGGGAAGATGAGGCGTGGGTGGGTAGGGTGGGGGGAGAGGGGCGGGGGAAGAGGGAGAGGGAGAGGCAGAGGGAGGAGGAGCAAGGGGGAATGGCTCAGTCACTCCGTCGGATTTCCAAGATTGAATTAGTGAGCTTCAGACAAATCGCAGAGTCTCCCTTTTTGGAGATGTTCGAAATGTTGCGTTCTCTCTTTTCCGATCCTTTTCCCCTCTCGCTGTCTCTCCGCTCGCAGCCCCCCCGTCCCTCCCTCCCCCCCTCCATCTGTCCGGCCCCCTCCTCCCCTCCCTTCCTCTTCCTCTCCTCATAAGATTGTTTTCATACCAGTGATAAATTAGGCTGAAGTGATTAGCGTGGTGTGAAACGTGATTACATTGCTTTTCCTGATTTGTCGAGCAGATGCCCTCTGCCAGCGAGACGTCGGCAGGTTTGCGGTGTTCGACTCAGCCTCTCCCACAGCTGGAGATCCCAGCAGACGAATGCAGGTTAATTGCCTTGATTGTGGCTATGGCTACACACACCGTACCGCCGGGAAACGCATCCTTGCAATCCATTTGTTGTTGCACTAGCCGTTAGCGTTCGCGGCTTGTTTGGAAATCCAATCATGACCTAAACAAGAGGAGGGGGGAAAAAGGAAAAAGAAAAAGTACCTTTTGGGACACGGCAATGACACGGGGTGTTTCGGCGTTGACTCGTGACGGCGTTGACTCGTGACGGTGTTGACTTAAGAATAAGCGTCGATGACACAGTTGTTAAAATGAGAGTATAAGGCCGTTGCGGTGTGTCATCGGGGGTCAATGGGGCCGGCGGTAGCGGCGGCAAGATGAGTCGCTGAAGCGGCAGTCGTTTTTTTCACCGAGCCGCATCAACAGGCGGAATAATAACGAGAGAAATGGCCGACCTCCCGTTGTCTCACCCCTTCCGCCCGCGCTGCTGTAATTACGCCAATCGCTGTCATTTAGCATTCCCCCCCGAGATGAATGTCATTTCTCACGCTTTAACGACTAGCGAACGCGCCCGGCCTCCGCCCAGCCTCAGCGTCGTCGAGCGCAAAAAAACCCCCCAAAAACGCCGCGGTCTCCCTCCAAACACTCAACCCGGCATCCGCATTAGCTCGCAGAAGCGCCGCATTAATGCACGCCGCGGCCAATCTGCAGCCGGGAAAATCCACTCCTGATTAAAGCAACAACCTGACCCAGCATCCCGCCTGCGCCCTAATCAGCCTCTATCAATTGTAGCGCCACGTGATTCTCATCTCCCATCCGTCTTCCTCTCTCTCATTTCCTCCCTTTCCCCCCTCCCCCCCCCACCAGAAAATGTCAAGGACTAGAGAAAAGAGGAAGAGGAGTTAGGGCTACCGAGCATCTCAATCCCTCAATCTTTTGAACTTTGTTGCTTTCTCGTCACGTGCACGCTCCCCTTATCTATTCATCCCCCTCTCTCTCTCGCTAGTCTTTTGTTTCTCTCTGTCCGTTACCATCCCTCTCCTTTTCTTGCCTTTGCCTGTCTCACCCCCCTCTCGCACGTCACTTTTGGCTCAAGGTTTCTCTCCGGTTGTACATGTTAAGGGTCTTCCTTACAGAACAGATAACGGCGATGCTCTTTCGTGAGGGCCAATCAGGAAACGGCTGGTGATTGAATGCAATGAAAAAGCTCATTCATATTTAGTCTCTCGGGACAATTTACAAACACTTGATGGAACAAACAGGAATTGGATTTTCCATCTGAAGTAGAGCAACAAGAGATGCTATTATTGCGAGGATGCTACTACGATTATTATCTCTCCGCTCAACGCTTCGCAGCAGTAACCTTTGTTTTTAAAATAATCACAGTACACATTATTATCAGAATCGGAAATAAGCTATTACATTTCCCCCCCCCCAGCTTGTCTTTGCTTTGCGACGATTTCTTCTACCGCTGCATTTAGTTTTGGGATTCTGAGAGCTCACTCAATGCAGGGCGGCATTCATCATGATTAAGGCGCCCTGATAAGGAGATGTAAGTCCAATTAATATTAATTTGTCACCCTCCGGCCGTCCGCGATCCGCCGCAGTGTGAATGGGTGTACTCTTACTTGTGGCGGAGCCGGCCGATGCGTACGAATCCGTACGAGTGCAGCAACTGAACCGCGTGCCTTAAAATTCCCGTTTTGACGCGATATTGTTAAGACCAGGAAGTCGCCGTGCAGGAGGATGAGAGTTATTTTTTCCCACTGTACCGGCGGTTTGCTCATTGCGCCGCTTCTGTTTTGCCGTCTCCTGAGCTCGGGCTGTTGCTTTGAAGTGAAATGGTTCCAACGGGGTTTTGAATTTGAAAGTAACACCAGGTGCACGTTGGACAAAATCAAAGTGCCCCCCCCGCCGCCTTCCCTCCCCCGCCGGCGCCGCCGCGCACACAACACACGCAGCGCTGACACCGAGCGGCGACACGGCATGCCGCCTTTCGCTTGCTGGATAATGATCGCAGGCAAACAGCAAAACCTCAAATAATAAAAAAAAACCAAACAAACACGCCACACGAGTCGACTCGGCCACGCTGGACCGATGGGGGTCTCGCAGCGGAGGAATGGAGGGTCCAGGTGGTCAGATGGTGTGGAGGAGGAGGTTCAGCTACGGGGGGGGAACGTTGCCACTCCTGGCCCTTTTTCGTTCCTATTGAAAAAAGGGGGCCACGATCAAAAGGCACGAAGTGATTCGGCTTTTCAGCAGGAGGAAATTCTTCCCGTATTGAAGGAGGTGACCTCATATGCGATATGTTTTTGTGCGCTCTGACACCGCGCCGTGCGCCAGACAGCGGTTGCCGTGTAAAGTCGGGGGGGGGGACAGCGGACGGCAAGGACACAGCTTAGCGTCGGCTGGGCTGAGTTGAAGGCAGCGGTCCCGCGGGTCTTGTGAAAACAGCGTGAGAGAGGTGGAAATGGAAAGAGAATGAGAGCAAGAGACGTGAGGGTAGAGGAGGAATGACCTCTACAGTTTGTTGATGATATGGAAAAGAATGAGAGGAGAGAGAGAGAGAGAGAGGGAGGGGAGGGGAGGGTGAGAGAGAGAGGAGAGGGAGGCAAACTGAGCAAGAAGGAAGATTAAGAAAGCAGCTGGTGAGGATGAGCCAGGAGAGAGAGAGAGTGAGAGAGAGAGTGGCTAAAGGAGAGGGAGAGACGAGGAGAGAGGGAAGGAGGTAGAGGGAAGCAGAAGGGGAGGTGCGAGAGATTGATGAGCGAGAGTGAGAAACTAATTCTCACTTCACTCTGGGCTGGAAGATTAAGGAAGATTAGAGATATAGAGCGAGGGAGGGAGAGATGGGGGTGATAACTTCTACCACATGCCACAGAAAGATCTTTGAATGCCTAATACCCAGAAAGAGAGGGAGGGAGGGAGGGAGAGAGAGGGAGATATTATGAAAGGAAAGAACCACTAATATCCAGCATGAATGCGCCGGGAGAGAGCGAGAGAGGAAAAGACAAAGAGCTGGAGTGACAACAGGATGGATAGATAAGGACAGGAGGAAGTGTGGCTCAGAGGGTCCTACTAGCGCTGATCCGTGAGCGCAGGAAACGTCCTTTGTATTAGAGGCCGTTCGTGGTAATCCATGCCATGGGAGCGGGCGCTGCAAATCCAGGTCATCTATATACCTCTCTATAGCACTTGCTCTCAGGGAGACTTCCCCATTGGGATCGGCTCTCTCTCTCTCTTGTGCTGTGCAAGCCGGTGTGACGGTATCTTTTACATTCTGTTCTCCGGCTTGCATAAAAGGGGAGAAACCTATTTTCCATTCCTCGCCACTGACATCTATTTATTCTCTCGCTGACTGTTGGTGCAAAATTCGAGCAGCCGCAGATATAGTGCTGCTGTACTTTTTTTTTTTGGGTGAGGGGGGGGGAGGAAAAAAAAAAACGCGTGCACGCCGGCACATGCACTTTATGCAGATGTAGAGGTCCGCGTGCACAGACATTGTGCAGGCTCTGACATGTGTCCCACACCCGCAATGAGCATGAACGGGCACACACACCCTCGCTGCCACGGAAGTTTCTGTAGGAAACAAGGCGAGCCTGGGAGGAAGAGAGAGAGAGAGAGAGAGAGAGAGAGAGAGAGAGAGAGAGAGAGAGAGAGAGAGAGAGAGAGAGTGCTGCAGTAACAGACTCAATCCGTCATGCAGGATTACAGCGTAAGCTTCTCCACGGCCATAGATGTGGTTTTTATGGGAAAAACACAGGGCTTTTCTAAAAGCGACGGCCCCTTGCTATCCCCGCTCCACATTAGAGACAAAAGGCGGAGGGGTGGAAGTGGGTGGAAGTGGGTGGAAGGGGATTCTCCCCCTGCGGTCCTCCGCTGTTGTGACTGTCACTATCTCCGTCCCCCCGACCAGACAGAGGGCTTTCCAGGGGACAGGCTGGAGGGCGATCTCAGTCCCCACCTCCCTGGCCTCAGACGCCGGGGTGGGATCGTTACCTACACCGAGGAGGTGACCTTGGATGGCGGCAGGGACACGCGGCTGTGTGTGTGTGTGTGTGTGTGTACGATGTATGTGCATGCAAGCAAAGGGCGAGTATATTTCGGTGTGTGTGTGTGTGTGTGTGTGTTTGCACGTCGATCTTCCCCCTGACGTCTTTAGCAGGTTTACAGCCCCAGTGCTGCAGCAGGACCAGAACATCCCCAACATCACACAGCATGAATGCACCCCCCCGCCGAACGAAATGCCCTGAAAATATAACGCAGCCAAACTTTGATCTCCTACATCGCCCTGCAACACACCACCGAGACGGGAAATCTTCCCTCGACATACACCCACAGCATCGACTCGCTACTTTGAACTAACGGGGAGCAAGGTCACGCTCTAAAACAAAACAACATTTCACCCCAAAAGAACAAATTGCTGGAAAGTGAAAAAAGGGAGTGAACTCTTGCCCGGATAGCGGCGGCGGTTGTATTAATTCCCCCGGCTGGATGAATACCCAGCCGGAAAAAAAAAAAGGACAACTGCTGCATACCTCGCCGCACAAAGCACTCGCTTTTAATTTCCACATTCTTTATCCGATCCTCGCACAAGGTGGCCCCGCGGTGTAACCTGCCGGAGATAGCGACTTCAACATGCTGCAATCTGCTCTCGTCTCTCTCAGCCGCCGGAAAATAAACACAAAACAAACTGACCCAAATAGAGAGAGAGAGAGACAGAGAGAGAAAGAGAGCGAGAGACAAAAACAAAATGGATTTGGAGATCGGGGCGACGTCATTAGAATTACAAAAATAACTGTCAGTTACGGTGCAAAAGCAGGATAAGACCTAGGGAGCATGAAAGTCATACAGAGAGTGTGTGTGTGTGTGTGTGTATGGTAATAAGGCTGGGATTTAGCGACGAGGGGGATTAAAAGCTGTGACAGTACAGGCTCCCAGGCCCCCGCGTGCACACACACACCGCTCGGCCGGCGCAAACACGCGCCGCGATAACGTATCGGGACACAACATCCTCGGGATAGACGGCCGACGTGCAAATAACGACCCCGGCGCTGAAGAGTTTGCGAGCAAACCGAGTCGTCGAGTGCTGCATTTAACTTTGGGACTTAGTGGAGCAGCGGTTCCCTCGAGCGGCGGCCCCCGGAGGTCGTCCAGGGGGGTCCCGGAGCCCAGGGGCGGGGTCCCAGCACAGCATCCGATCTTAGCGTAATAGGTATTTAATTGGGTGAAAAAGTACCGTCTCAAGTTCACACAGAGAACTGGGTTTCTTTTTTTTGTAGGCCAGACGCCGAGTCTGTCCTCGTGTCTAGACTAGAGGTTGACGTGTCTTCTCAGCTACCTGCTACCTGCTGGCGCGTTGCGGAAGATGAAAACGTGTAGTTACAAAACAACCGCGAGGAGCGTTTCCGCCAAATAAAACCCCCGACCCACATTGAAGCCGTCTCGCCCGAGGCTTGCTGGATTGAGCGACGTGTTGGATTCACAACATTTTTTATGCTTAAATGTATCATAGTTGAATTAGTCTATGATAGGCAGACGTGTTATACTGTAAAGGATTGTTCACATGTGTAATGTGTGCTATCATTTTAAAATGCACCTGTAGGTTTTTGCTATGACGGGTCATTTAAGAGCATATGTGAATATACACAAATTGTAGGTGGCAAAATGAAACTCTGGATCGTGTCCTTAAAGAAAACACGCAGCAAAGAGAACACACCACGTTCTCTGAATCAGCCCACAACAAAAGCCTCCCGCCGCAGAGCGCTACCACCCGCTGAACAAACAACATTTCAAAATATTGCATTTGCAATCACATTGCGTGTATTTAAAGCTTCCCACCGCCCCCCCCCCCCCCCGAACACCAATGGAGAAGAAATTCAGAGAAAGTTTTTCGGTGCACAGCGGAGGCGTATTGATTCTATCAGGCGGCCATTAAAAGTAAGTCTGTTCGATCTGGGCTCTCCTTCAGCGGAGGGCCCCGGCTAGATGGGAGATAAACACGAAAAGGGTCTTCTAATGTAAATTGAAGTGAGAGCCGGGCCGATTCAGGCGGGCTATCGAGTGTCATTATTCACTCTCCTGTCCCGGGCAGCCTTGGTGCTTCTCTACAATGTGCCGTCTCCTCCCAAGTGATGCATCGCATATTATCGTACCAGCCTTGAGTGTTTTGTGTTTACTCATCTCTGAAACGACCCTCTCCTACCTCGCCGCCTCTCCCCACCACCACCGCCACCACCGTCACCGCCAGCCTCTTGTCCGGCCCCGAGTGCCTCTCCTCGGGAACGCCCTTGAAAGGTAAACAGCAGAGGAGGAGGGAAAGGGCGTCGTGAATTAGACTTCAGACAAAAACAACTTCAACTGCTTTCCCCTTTTCCAATAAAGGAGAAACGTTATGGAACTGATCTGCGAGGCTTTTGAGGCTCTTTATGTGAGCGCGCTCCGAGCGTATGTACCCTATAGGCGCCTGGGAGCGTTAATTGGCCATTTTCTAGCAATAATTCTCTTAACAATATGTAAAAGCTCCAACTCTCTTTCTTGTCTTTCTTGCACACACACACACACACACACACACACACACACACACACACACACACACACACAGCTCCAGGGAGAGAAAGTCCATCTGGACATTCAGCTGAAATGTCAGGCAGTGTTTTGAAAGGATCAGATAGCTTTTGGATGTTACAGTTGCAGCCAGGCGGAAGAGGGAGGGAGGCAGCCTTGATAGGCATCAGGTGTAATTTCGGTAACTGCTTCGGCAGCTGATGACTCACCGTTGAGAGGATGTGCGCGCCGAGCCTCAACCTAGAAAGACCTTGCCTCAAACCATGGGAAGATGCCTGCCACGCAAAGCGATTCTTGACCTTTTTGCGCGTGAAGATCATCGATGCCGATCGCTTCGTTCCAACATTTTCACTGTAGAAATAGCAAGAAGCCTAAAGGTGATGAGACGTGTCACATTCTGTTATAGTACAGCCGCCCAGTACATCACTGTAGCAGGACCTGTTTTTTTCGAACTGTGGTAGTAGAGAAGTGCAAAGCCATTTCCTGTAGATGGATCCAGGGGCAAAAAAAGAACATTGTTAATAAAAAAGAAAAAGAAAAGCGATTTCACCTCAAAACCAGTGTTATTAAGTCACTGCTGACTGCTAGGAAGTATGACTAAGCCTCACAATACATTCAAGATCAAGTCGACTTTACCGCTGTGCGAACAACACAACTGACAGCTACGGTTACAGAAGATTTGTTGCTGGGAGAGAAAAATTTCTTTCGACTGGCAATACAATATAATTACATCTAGTGGGGCAGTTTCCCTTTAGCCGCTAAACGTTTATGTGTCAGCTTGACTTTTCAGTTTTTAAGAGTCTGGATCGAGATCGCTAGCTAACGTCGGCTCGCCTCTCCCAGCCGTCGCTTCTCAGCTGTCTGACTGAAGAGCTGAGGTGAATCTGAGGAGAGGTGATGAGAAACTGTGTTGACCGCAGTTGTATCGTAGCTTAAAGAAACCATTCACCTGCTCGCCCTGTGATGGACTGATGACCTGTCCGGGGGTGTTTTCCAATGCATGCTGGGATAGACAGGAATAAGTGTGTAACGGCAATGAATGAATGACTATTTTCAGGCATGGCGCAGGTACAATACCTTACCCTTTCTTACATGTTCAAATACATTCTGCTCCGAAAGGCTTGAACGATGAGCGGGAGATCACACTAAATCACGGTGCCTTGAAGGGGTCAGCGCTTTCAGTGCTGGGTCTATTCCACGGCGGTCTGAGTCAGCGAGCCAGACAGACAAATCAGATTGAAAACTGCTTGAACCCTTGCCCGAGGCAGTAAAACACGGGCCACAAAATGTTGTCTCTCTGTCACCCGCTGGCAGATCTCTTGGCATTGTGATCCTCTTGTGAAGATTTATTTGATCTTTATTACACCTCTCGCGGTTTTATATACTGTAGCCTAAGACGAAGCAGAAGAAGGGACACGATTGGCATGTGCAAATCCTCCGTAGGGCACTGCAGCCGCGACGTCCCACAACCCCCGAACGTATCGCGTCCCGTGCATTTTGACTCTTGCCCCTGAACGCAACCTCATCGATCTCGCTGAGAGCCATGTAAAAGCCATAGCCGTTCTTTCTGTCGTGCCGCCGGTAAGCGGATTTATCCCCATTTCGGAAGCACTTACACCATGCGAAACCGTAAATTCATTTGGACGACTCTCTCCCCCTTTTCCCCCCGTCCCATTATCGTCCTGGCGCCGTCCCACTGTTTAACTGCGGGTGCCGCCCCCCCCACAGGGGATTTGTTATGTCCATAGGCTGGTGGTGTAGCGTCTCGAGGGAGATTACCGCCACCTGTCAGTGTGTCGGTAAGGCTGAGACGGCTACAAGGCAAGGGGGAGTCCCGTGGAGGAGAGGATATCCATGCGTTCATAGATGGAGGTGTTTTTTTTTTACCTCCTCGACTGATGACAGGTCTGCTTTTCATCCGGTGAGGTTCAAGGCGAGGCCGGGGCAGCTTTGCGCTGGTCTCCCATGGAGGGGCCTGTCACCCCCCTCCTCCTCTCTCACCCACCACCCACGCCACACATAAACTCACACATGCACACCCCGTGCTCCACCAACTTCTATGCTTTTCCTCCCTCTCTGTCTCTTTGTGTCTCCATGCATAATTCTTTTGGGTGGCTGGTTTTTTCTCCTCCCTCCTGGTGCGATAGAGCGCTCCCTTTCTTCTCTTTGACTTCCCTGCGTCCACAGAGGCAGTCCCTAGAGCTTGCTTTATTTTCCTTACCAGCATAGATATGAGCGGTAAGAGTTTGTGTGTGTGTGTGTGTGTGTGTTGTCAAGTGTGACTGTGGAAGAGCGTGCATGTTGTACGGCAACGTGTGCGTAGCTGGTAAATAAGTTGTCCAAGCGTGTGCGTGTGTGTGTGTGTGCGTGTGTGTGTGTGACTCGTCTCGTCGGGCGGCGGAGAGGGTGTGCGTGGGCGTGTGCCGCAGTGGCATTGTGTTTCTCCGTGTTCGCCTGGTCGACAGGAGGGTTATACGGGAGAGAGAAACGGGGGGGGAGGGGGGGGGAGGATGGGGGGAGACAGACAGCGCGCGTGGAGGTGAATCGTAATTAAAATTTTCTGTCTCGTTAAGTTGGTGACAGCCTTCGCTGCGCCGCGGCTCCTCGCGATCGATGGCGAGGAGCCGCCTCCAATACTAACGAACCAAAAGATCGTTTTTGCCTTTTCGAGGGGGGATTGGGGGGAACCATGAAAGGGAAAAATTAATTAAGATATTTACGGCCCCAGTTATCCAACCCGCTGCATCCAGGTTTGTTTTTTTTTGCTACATGCTAGGAAATAGGGTTGGAAATCATGTTCCTTCCTGTTTGAGGACACACCTTCGTTACCCATTATATTAAACTCTAATGAGGAAGCCAGAACTCCCTTGAGCTGCAAACCGAAGCGCCCTATCATCTTCATTTATTGTAGCGGAGCCCACTGTACCGTATGTAATAACTACGTGGTGAACTCCGCCGCACTGATCCTTTGTTGGTTCAACAGGGATCAAAAACATATTAGCCGTATTACATTATATAAAACTATAATGAGGAAATATGAGCTCCCTCAAGCTTCAAAACCCAACCACCCAATTACCCTCGCTGTGTTACAGACCGCTGCAGCGCCGCTTGTAATGATGCACTCCCCCCTCCCCCCCCCCCAAAAAAAGTGCACGGCACAATGGGGAGGCAATTGTAACGCAGATTCGATATGTTACTGAACTGGGCGATATCTCGGCTGGAGCGAATACTGTAAAAAAATAAAATAAAAATCAGCTGAGTTTTTTTTTTCTTCTCTCCCCTGGACCCCGCGGTTCAATGAGCACCAGAACATCGCACACAAAAAATGTTAAGGGTAATAAACCCCGTGCTCCTCAGCTGCCAACAACACCGTGTTGGTATTCTGTCCTGCCTCGCGCCACCTGCCCCCGGCTTGTTAACAAGGTGCCCGTGGCAATGATTGCCTGGCCGTCAAATTCCCAGCTGATAAGTTCCTGTGGGAGAGATCGGAGCTCTGTCATTGAATTCGTCCCTCTACGCGCCGCACATCCAAAATGAAGCCTGGCCTCGCCCACTCGTGCGCCCGAGCCTCGTTCGCCGTTCCCGGTAATCGTCTCTGTGATGATCCCGTGTCTAATTTTGCGGCGGATCTACTGGATGCGTCCTATCCACTGTAGCTCTTTCAAATGGTGTCGAGATGTCTAGATTTATACACACAATTACACCGTTATAGTCTGTCGTCAAGATGGCAGCCGGCGAGACACCTGTCAGTTCCAATGTTGCAAGGCCGAGGGAGGAGATTGGCTGATTGATTGAAGCTCCAAAGTGCACGGAGGGTGAGGGACGCAGTGACAGCCCGGTGATTGACACAGATGAGAGAAAGGAAAAAGAGGGTAGGAGCGAGCGGCGGAGAGAGAGGACAGCATACTAAAACAATAGCGAGGAGAGAAAAAAAAGAGAGGGGAGATTTAGGGAGATAGATAGACCGAGAGAGAGGGAGACAGGCGGTGAGTGGGAGAGGTGGTAAAAGAGAACGAAAAACACCGTAAAGTGTTTGTAGAGACAGAGTGAGAGAGTAAGCTGAGGAGAGAGGAGAGGGAAAAAGGGGCGGAAGAGTATTCCAGGAGGAGTATTCCCACTTCAGTCATGCCCCAGTGAATGTGCTGACAGGGTCTGTCATACAACCAGACACACCACAACACGCTGCACAGGACAAGACAGGAGACAGGCCCGACAGGTTTAACCTACAACAGTGTAGAAAGTTCCCACATATAAACATTAAATACAACCTGGAACAACTTTTGGCTGCTGGGAAATGTAGGATTGTTGAATTTCCTGAATTCTACGCACGTGAATGGTGCTTTTTCTTTCTGCACCGCGGTAATAAAAAGCGGGAGGTAATGCAATCTGACAAACAATCGTGTTATTGACTTGTCAGAATGCTGCAACCTGCATGTAGCCAAAAAACTAAACGCTGCTAACCTGCGTGAAGTGCGCCCGTTCTTATCTCGGGGAAAAAAAAGGGAACCGCGCTATCTGACACTTTGATTTCGGCGCAGGATTTCCCCCCCAGTCTTGAGGGCTCGAGTGCACGAGATACGCGCTGCAAGATTGCGAGTCGAGAGACTTTTTATTTTTTATTTTACTCAAGGCGCCGTGCAAAAACAAAGTGCATCTCCCCGGCTAGAGCTCTCGATCTGTATTGACATTCTAGTTGACTGATCAAAGCACAATATTAATCCGGCCGATGAATGAAACATCAAAGTCGCTTGGAAACGCTTCATCATCGCTGGATCCTCACTGTCTTGCAGTCAGAAGTCCTTGACACACTAATCATTCCCATTAAATGCTCAGAGGTTGTTTTTTCTAAGAGTGTTATCCTATCCTTCTCCATGTAGAATAGTATTATCATGACCGTGTGTATGTAATAGATGCAAGGAAAAACACTAGGGTCATTATGAAGGTATAAATGGATGTGTGTTCTGGTGCTAAAAGGCCCTCTGTGCTTGTGCAAATGTGATTGCAGCTCTGTTTCCGTCCTGCCCGCTGATCTGGGCGCTGCTACCTGTCTCTGCCGCTCCACTTTTAATTAACACGGCACAATGATTAAAGTTTTAACTTAATTATCTTTATCTTTTCCTCCCAGGGTGTTCATCCCTCCGTGGGAAGCTGAATGAGCCGCTTCGCGAGAGGAGGAGGGGGAGGAAAAAAAAACGACGGCAGAGAGAGCGAGAGAGAGAGAGAGGCCCGGTGTGATAGAGGAAGATATTAGACGCGGTGGAAAAAAAAAAAGAGGAGTGACTGACATCTGCCCTCCAGCCTCCAGAGTGAAGGGCGCAGAGAGAGAGAGAGCTGAGAGGAGGGGCGGGGGGAAAAGAAAGAGCGACGGATGAGAGAATGAAGACAACTGGAAAACAAGCCCGGCCCCACAGCGAACCTCGCGCAAATTAGGACATCGCAAAGGCAAGATGATCACCAGGAACCTGCTGCTTTTGGTTTCCCTGTGCCTGTGGTGGGAGGGGCTCACGGGAGGCGCCTCGGCCAGTAAGATTGTACGACGGAGAGGAGTGGGCGGACCGCGCACGATGAAGCTGGTCGCGGACCAACGGGACGCAAGCGTGGACGCAAACGCGATGCCCGTTGTGACTCTTAGAAACCTGATTGGCCGCGACCAGGAGGGCGACGCTGGCTCCGTCTCGTACTCCAAAATATTGCAGAGTCATGCTAACAAGGAAAGGCTAGGTTTGAAGCCTAAGCGTGAGGTGGATTCGGTCAACAAACAGGAAGTGACTCAGCACATATCGGCCAATAACAACAAGGAGTTAACCCAGGACGTCAGGAAAGCCAAGAACAATACCAAGAATGTCGAGACCGCCGCCAAATCGCGGAGGTCGGACAAAACGTTTTCAATCCATCACAAACCGGATCTGCACTCCAATAAAACCAGATTCAAAGCAGGTCCCAGATCCAGGGCCAGACCTGATTTGAGTGTTTACGCTACAGGTGTGCCGGGAAAAGGAGTCAGCGTGGATGCAAACCGAAAATATAACCTCACGGGCAGTTACGGGGTTCTGAAACTGCTGTCAAAAGAAAACCTGGTCAGAATCGTCAACTCCCAAATACAGAATGTTCCCAGCCTGAGTTTTCAGAGCAAAGGCAGTCGGAGCAGGAAGAGAGATTTGATTGACGTTAATCACGGCCAGTTAGAGGCTCTGAAAGTGCAGAGGCAAGATATAGCCGTCACTCAGACTCACCAAGGGTTGAATAATCAGACTGCATTGCCTTACGCGGGCCCAGTCACTACTCCAGATCTTAATCCCGATCAGAGCGCTCACACTCGTGTAAATCCTTTGAGTGAAGTCACCTCGGCGTCTAGCAAAGGGCAGGACGGCACGGAGATGCGGGGTTCAGATAGCAGCGACAGCAAGAGCAAACATTTCTTCCATTCGCTATCAACGCCCCGGAATGAGGTCAGTCTTAGCCCTGAGAAAGAAACGGTAATCAGTCAGACAGAGCCTCCGTTCACGTCGACAAAACATCTCCCGCCGAATGCTCATTCTCAAACAAATGATTCGCCTCCGTCGGTGCTGACACTGCAACCCCTGGGAAGACCGGGGAACAGAGCAGCGGATTCCCATAGAGACCCATTAAAAGAGACAGTTCGCGCTGCTCAAACAGAACCCGGCGCGACTCGGTACCCTGCGGACGAAGACGCCAAACCAATCAACGGCAGTCATGTCCTGAGGCTCCACCCGGATCCCAAATGGGGCCGGGATGCAATAGACAGCGGGCTGCCGGCTGTCGATCCCCAACCGGAAAGCGCGAGGGGCCTCGTGTTCGAAGAGGCCGAGGAGGAGGAGGAGGAGGAGGAGGAGGAAGAGAAGGGGCCTCGCTCTCGCAGCAGAAGGAGCTGGATCTGGAACCAGTTCTTTGTGATCGAAGAATACGCCGGCCCCGAACCTGTGCTCATCGGACGGGTAAGGAAAAAAAAAAACACATTCATAATTGATGAGGTCTGCGAACTATTTTATCAATGTTTAATGAGACTTTTAGACTCCGTTACAAGTCTCTTACATGACTTATTTAACTTTGGGCCCCTTCTCCCAGATACGTGTCTCCCGGTAAGTGGCGGCTTGCAGAATCCAAGCTCCCCTAAACCACGAGTTTGATTTTCCCTTCAATGGGAATGGATTTACAGCGGTCCGGTGTGGTGCTGCGGTGCCTTCCAGTTGCCATAAAAAAAAGTTCGATGAATCAATGGTGTACCGAGGCGCAACAAAAGCCCTGAATCCCATCTGTCGAAAGGGGCTAGTCATGAGCGCTACCAATCTACACTCGCCAATGGGAATTGACGTCTCCGGGAGAATTATTGGCTTTACTTTTTCATTCCGCCATTGATCCCCACCCCAAGGCAGAAAGCGAGAGTAGTCAAAGTGTTCCCGCATTTCATTCACTCCTTTCCCTCATGGCCAGAGGCCCGCAAGGTCCCGCTAATGCTATTTCAGTCGGGCTGATTTACACCTGGTGTGACAGGATTTATCGCCACGTATTTTTCCCCTCGGAGTGCGGGAGTGGCTGTAGTCCTACTGCTCCCCCGCCGCTGTAATTCATTATAATCATCGACTAGGCATGCCTCACCCCTGGCTTCCCCCCCCTGCCCCGCCCCCCGCCCCCACCATCATCCCTTCCCTGGCCTCCTCCTTTCAAACAGCAGAGCAGATGAGCGTGGAGGAGGTCACGTTGACTGGACAGAAGGTGTCTCGGAGCCAACGCGCTGTAATGGCGGCGCTCTCAGCCCCCGGCATGCGCCAACTGTCTTCGTTCCCAGCTGTGGTAGATGGGCTAATTTATGAGCCTGTGTGGCCAGTTTACTGAGCAAACGAATAGTAATGGTCCCGGTGTGACTGCCGCAGGCTGCTGGACGCCACAGAGATAGAAGGTTGTGTGTGTGTGTGTGTGTGTGTGTGTGTGTGTGTGTGTGTGTGCATTCGGGGTGGGGTGCTTCGCTCTACAGACAAAAGCCCTAAATTGCTTTGTGTTTTTGAAAGATTTTTAATATCCAGCTGTACACAGACAGGCAGGAGCCTGCAGCCTACATACACAGCGTGGCCTCCCCGAGAGCGTTGAGGATTAGCCAACATTTAATTTGGCTGTTTTCTTGCCCGTCCGCCATGACGGATGACAGAGCGCACTGATATGAATTACTGAGTGGCCATGGAGAAGATGCAACAGCTCACGGTCCAGCTTGCACCACGTGTAAAGCCATTAGTGCCAATCTGCTGTGTCGAGCAGGTATTTGTGCCAGTGCACTGTACGGCACTCGAGGAGGGAACGGCGCCAGGCCACACACACACACACACACACACACACACACACACACACACACACACACACGGCCATATGATTGTGCTGACGCTTGGAGTACACCCAGAACACCATTGTGTGCATGCACGCGTGTGTGTGTGTAGCTAGATGTGTGTATGATTAGTGCCCTGCTGTGTTAGATGGTAACAACAGCACACACACACACACACACACACACACACACACACACGAATAATGCTCTTATACATCATAATACTCTTATGAATTTTTAATCTCCCCTGCTGTGTGCGCTATAGGCAGAGAGATCAATGGGGACACAGCGCCTTGCTCTTTTTTTCATGTCAGCGAACGGATTGTGATTTAAGGGGCGCGAGGCGTGATGGAGAGTGTGGCGAAATCAACTGTACAGGCCAGAACCGGCTCCACCTGCCCGCTCCGACGTAGCCCAGAAACCCAGGCTCAATCAGCTGCGGACGCCGTTGCCTGTGACTCATACACGTCTGTTTCTGTGTGTGTGTGCGTGTGTGTGTGTGTGTGTGTGTTTTGTGGAACTTTCTATATTGCTCCGCTATTTCACTTTGGACTTTCTTTCAAAAATACACCCCCGATTTCATTTTTGATGTGATCTTGGACATGACTCTTGGATAAATCTCTACCTGAGCTAGAAACGAGGGCCAGCGCTCTCTCTCTTTGTGATGTCACAATGGTAACAGTAATGAATTAGAGGCTAGCTTTGTGGACGCCGTCGTCGGCTTTCTGTGCACGTAAGCAGCATCAGAAGTGTTGGCGCTGTCACAAATACGTCTCATTTTGGTATTTCAACTCAAGAAAACACTCTCTGAGACCACAGCTGTCCATTTGTTGCTGCCGGAGCTGTTTTTAAAAAAAAATGTTGTTCTCGTAGGTTGTTTTGGGGAGAAAGCAGCTCAGGTTCACAACTATTGCCAAAAAGGCCAAGAATTGTTTTCAGTAATGGTTTGTCTGACTCAGTTTTCTGCTCTCTGTCAACACTCTCGCTCTCTTGCTCACTCGCTCTCTCTTCGCACACACACACACACACAGACTAGGCCATGTTACTATTTTTTCATGCTAGAGTGTCTCTGTCCCATGATAATTGTGAATTTAATTGATGCTGTCACATGGTCTGTAATGGGGTTTCAAGTGATTGCAGAGGCAGTATGAAAGAAACAGAGATTTTTCTTGAGGAGGAAAGGCGTCTCAGCAGAGCTGGGATTAAAAAAAACAAAAAACACTCCTTTCTGATTAGCCCCCCCCCTCCACCCTCTTTAAAACGCCAACTCCTTAACACCTCATGCGGGGAGAAAACGTGACACATTTCGCTTCCTCTCTGTCATGCCTCTTCCTCTATGTCAGCATCTCCGTCTCTCGCCCCGGTTCACCTGTGTGATAACGGGAGTGCGTGAGCTCCCTAGCTGGTTAGCGAACGTGCATTTGTAATTCAAGAGCGCAACAGGAAAATGGAGCCGGGGCCTCGATTTCATCATAGCATATCATTAACATCAGCGTGAGCATCCATAATTCATATGTAGTGAAACATGCCTGTATTACACAATTAACAGTATTGCTTGTGCATCCATAGCAGCAATGTAGACATGGATATCAAACCTCAACAGTCTCAGCTTTTGACACACTAAACAGTACTGTCCAATTCCCTAAGTAGCATACGCTTAGCATTCATTTTAATGCTGAAACTTCATTAACGCTCGCTGTTGAACTGCAAAATGCAGTTAAAAAGATTCCCGCAGCCTGGAGGCGTTTGGAGATGTATAAATAACACGGTTATTGACCGCTGGGTTATTGATAACTCCTGTGCATCCGTGTGCAGCGCCTGCAGTTGCAAAATGTGTGTATGTATTATATTGTGAAAGTGCCAGTGGGAAGTTGGCAGTGTGATTCGAGGACTAGTAGGCAGCTGTCACAGGAAGTTAAGTGCTTGTGTGTGTGTGTGTGTGTGTGTGTGTGTGTGTGTGTGTGTGTAAGGGGGAGGGGGGTTCCTTGGGTGCTCACTCTGGCAGAGTCCATTCTTCATTGGCTGTAAATACACACGTAACTTCCATCCCCTGTTTTGAATGGCGGCCAACAAGTCTGTGGATGACATTGTGCACGTGTGTGTGTGTGTGTGTGTGCGTGCATACACACATACATACACTGATAAACACACAAACAGTGGGCCAGTGGGCACACATAAATAAACACAGAACAAGTGCTGCTTCAGTGTCACAAATAACACTACATACATAGACAAGCCATTATGAGGCAGATAGGAAGAGAGAGAGAGACAGAGTGTGTGAGGATGACAGTAACGGTACACACACACACACACACACACACACACCTTCTGACGGCACTCATCAATAATAATCCCAAAAATGTCTCGTCACAAACTTTGTGTTTTCCTGCGCTACCACTCTAACTCCATAAAAAGCATTTAGCCTTTGGGTCCAAGCACAGCAGGGGTGAGACGGCAATTAGAGACTGTCTGCAAAGATGGAGGGAGGGAGGAGGGGAAGGAGAGATAGGGGGACGGAGGGAGGAGGGTGATTATGATACAGGCAGCGAGGATATTTTGGGAAAAAAGTGTCAAAAGGGTAAAAACAAACTGGGGATGTAGAGGGACAAGAAAAGCAAAGAGGGAGGTGAAAAAAGGGGGGTGGGGGGGAGAGGAGGGGATGAACGGTACAGTAAGGAGCGGTGTTAATGGGATGTGCATATGCAGAGTGGGAGAAAGTCGAGGAAAGTGAGGAAAGGTTAATGGCTTACAACTAGCGGAGGGGAAGAGCGTGTGAGGCAGTTAAGGAAAAAAAGAGAGGAGGGGAAGAAGTGAGAGATCACACACATTTTCAAAGCTGACCTCGCAGCCCATCAGCCCCGAAGCGAAGCCGAGGAAAAGGGAGACAAGGAAGAGAAGAGAGAGAGAGAGAGAGAGAGAGAAGGTGATGAAAAGAGGCAGTTGGGAATCCAGGGCATCGAGGGAGGGAGGGAGGGGAAAGGGTGTGTGCGCGGGAGAGAGAGCAAGGACGGAGAGCAAATGAGCGAGAGCGAGGACGGGTCGGCGAAAGCGGCTAAATACCATTTTATTTGCGAACCGCCTGTGGAGAGACGGCATTTCTAATGTAGGTGCAGGATCACATAGACACACACACACACAAAAAACTAGTGATGGAGAGAATGACTGAGAGAACAAGGCTACAAGAGGAAGGAGAAAATGAGAAACAGTGGAGTCTATTAACTGTGGGATTCAAAGGGAACACACAGCCTGCCTTTTCTCTCCTTTCCTTCCAATCACCCTTCTCTCTTTTTATAGCCGGCGTTTCATCTCCCGGATAATGTCGAGCAAATCGGCAAAGTGAGCATCTGAATCTTAAAGCGCCGCCACCTCCTGGATGTGAGGGTGTGCGGTTGTTTTTTATCGCCTCGCCTCTCACAGACTTATTAGAACACAGCGGCCGCCAGTTTCCAACTCGACGTAACAGATTAGATGACCTCAGAAGTCGGGGTGAGTGTGTGGATAACCTTTAATACCCCCTAGGCAACGTAACGACACACACTCAACCTCCCCCCCATATAGACCGCACTTCAAGTGTGTGTGTGTGTGTGTGTGGCAATATGACGTGGCAGTTATGGTGAAGTGAAGGGGCCGCGCTGGGGGGTTGAATTCGTGATCACCTTCTGGCGGCCATATTGGAGGTCCACAGCTCCGGATCAACAGTGGCTGTGAGCAGCTGATAGACGTGGTTTCTAACTTCACCACTGGTCACGTCTGACCATAAATCAGCCTAAACATGGAGACAAATTCCCCTTTGACGTCTAACGTGGCTCTGTTGAACGCTGAGCAGTGATTGGCCGAGGAATGCATTCTGAGGTCTTTCTGAATAACATGACCACCGTTACCACATTGAATCAGTCAAGAAGTCTGCTTGTCATCAGTTCAGCTAGAGGCATCTGGGGCCACAAAGTCCTCTTGGTCACTGCAGGCAAACACGGACCATTTCATTCCAATATTACTTCTAATGTATTCAGAGAGCATGAAACTTCTTTCCTTTTTTATTGCCGGTTAGATGCTGTCAGGCAATCTTACCGGATCGTTTACATTTCTATGGTTACAGCTCTGCTACAGTGTAGCACACGGACGTTAGGTACAGACATTCACGTTTCTATGGCTACAGCCCTGCTGTTTTTCGGCGGAAGCATGGAAATTAATTTAGCTTATAATAATATTGTGAATCAATATTTTGGGGTCAGATGATGAATGCCCGTTGGTAAGCAAGAATAATGTACAGGGAGCCGGCTATTATTAGGAGCTCTCTGTGTGTTCATTGCTCGGTTGGCTTTTCTTCATTGTTAGCGTGTTCGCTCATGCGTGGTGCTTCTTACAGTATACAGTGAATTACAGTACGTGGTCTTTAGGTCCCTGGAGTCCTAAGAGTCCTGCGTAAGGGGGAATCCAGTGTGGCTTGTACACCAGGCAGTACGGGTAAAAGTCATGATGAGCAGCTCCAGGTCGGTGCGTCGGTGCATTCAAGTACCGGGAAGTAGTGGGTGGTTTTGTAACTGTAGTGACTTAAGTCAACACCAGTGGTGTGCAAATAGTTGCATGTGGGTATTTTGGTGCCCAACACACACACACACACACACACACACACACCTGTCATGCCTGCAGACGCTGTTCAAACATATAAAATGTCAAATGAAAAAAATAAGCGCTTGTTTTATTATTTATTATTAGATTTTACTAGTGGTGACAACACTATGAGAAGGGCTAAATTACTACCATCAGCCAATCACAGGTCAAATAATGATGTTTTGATGCAGACGTACTTATTGGAGGGCTTCTGGCACTACTTTACTCAGTCCAGCGTAGGGCGTAGGTTTATGTTCCTATCACAGCAAATGGGAGCAGGAATAGTTTGTTGTGCCCAATGATGATGGAACACAAATCTGAGAAAATGTTATTTCTTTACAACTACGACTAAATGCACCATGGTTCATAATAGTCTGAGTGCTGGCTCGACGAAAAAAAAACTTTTACCGACGGAGAGAGATGGAAATGGAGAGCTTTTTGGAGGCTGCAGAAGTGATACTTGAGGGTTTATCCAACAAAGCCTTACAGCTCTCTGGTGATACAATTGCGCTGAGGTGATAGGAGAGGACTGTCTTTCTCAGCCCAACACAGAGCTAAAACAATGCGAGTGCTTTAGTTTACAGTTGGATGACACAGCAATCAGACCTCTGTGATGGTGCCAGGCGTGGTTGCTAGGAGACGGGTGACGCACCTGCAGAAGAGGAGGAGGGGAGGGGGGGTGAGGGTCATGAGAAGAGAGGAGGGTCGGGATGAGAGGAGCAGGAGGCCGGGGTAGAACGGAGTGCATGGGTGACAGGTGGCATAGAAGGGGGAGGAGGAGGAGGAGGATGGGAGAGAAAGGAAGGAAGGAGCTCTTTGACAGCTCTTTGACATGCACTGACACGGTGAGCGAGTTTGCAATGCACGCTGGGAGACGTGCCCACCCCAAACGCACACATGCTGCGGGAGAACTGAATTCATCAACACACACACTACTACTACTCCACATGTACACTCCCTCCAAAACACACACATGCACACACAACCAGGTTTTTTTCTACAGTGAATTACACAAATAAGAAGTAAACTACTAAGAACGGGGCTTGAAATTCCCTTACATAATTGCACACGCTTTCTCTTTTACAAACACAAACACACACACACACACACAGATCTGTTCCCCAGTGGCAAAAGGCATCCCTCTTGGCAGCGGGTGCAGTGGCATATATGTGGGCGATTTGCCCTTTAAACGTACAGCAGCGAGTTGAGCCTCCAGTGGCCCCTTTTTTCAAGCTCGCCTCCCTCGGCTAAAAATATGATGTGAAGTGTGCGCCGCCGGAGTCGGGCACAGAGGCAATAACGCACAAAACAATCACCCAGCGAGCCGCCGCCGCCGCCGCGCACTTTCTCTCTCCTACATCAGCTGATTATGATGATCAAAAGTGGGGTTTTGCATACTCGGGGGGGTGGGGGGTGGCAGGGGGGCTCAAAGCACAGTTTTGTCCTGAATAATGTATCGCGGTAGGAAGGGAACAGTGGCGAGATGTATCGAACAGCTTATGGTGCTAAAGGAAAAGGCTAATAATGATGAATAATGGATGTTCTATTAGGAAGTGTGTGTGTGTGTATGTGTGTGTGTGTGAGGCCACACAGCGAGCCAGACCGAGAGTTAGATCAAACAAGAACGCGGGGCCCACCACGTGTCCACATCCCTTAAACAGGCTAACCTAAACTCCCCCCCGACGCCGCATCGTCGTCGGATCAACGCTAAAACAATTAACCCGCCGGTCCTCCTCGCGACACATCTGAAACCACGCCCCTCCGCCGTAAGACAAACAGACAGGCGGAGAACTGGAATTCAATAACGTCTGACATCCCCCTCCCACCCCCCCCCCCCCCCCTCCGCCGGCGCAGAACAAAAGCGTGTTTCTTCCCCCGCGTTCACGCCGCGAGAATGGGGCTTGATTGAAAGTTCACACGGAATTTTAACCTTGTCACAGTACAAAAGGTTCTGCCACCTGGAGTTGAAAGCGCTCCTCTGACGCTGGGTGGTTTCTGCAGGTGTGTGTGTGTCTGCTTTGAGTGTGAGTGTGAGTGTGTGCATGCAGGTGGATGCATGTAAGGAGTACGTAGCGTCCTACGCCACAAGAGGAAGAGGAAATCAGGTAGAAAGTATTTGAAAGCCAATGCAGGATTATTGTGTGTGATGGATGACTCACCTGTCCTGATGCGGTAAACCCCACCCATCTGGTCCGTGCGGGTTAACAAAACAAGATAGATCAACAGATCATCGTGCATATGTGTGTTTGTGTATGTGTGTATATGGCCTGCATACTTGTATTTGAGTGTGTGTGTTTGTTTGTTCTGTGTGTGTAGGTGTGCGATATAGTTTGCTCCCCTGGGTGCCAGATGGGCATCCAGTGCTGTCCAGATGGGAGAGAGAGGGAAGACATCTGATGACGGCAGCCCCGATCACAGCCGGCCCGTAGAGTTGTTGACTTTAATTATTAGTCAGTGTGTAGATGTTGGCCTCGGCTCGGTGCTGCGCTCTATTACCGCTCCAGACTTCTGGCCTGCTCTCAGCTGTTTCTTCTCTCGCCAGGTCAGGCACTGGAGGCACTCATACAGGCAACAGGCACACGCACACACACACACACACACACACACACACACACACACACACACACACAGTCGTAGTCACGCCTTGGCTCCTTGTCCAGGCTGTACAATGGGTGTGCCAACTAGAGGTTCAGCCAGGACAGTAAGAGACCCAGAGTCATTAGACTCTGTCTTCAGAATTACTCTAGCCAGCACTCACACACGCCACACACACACACACACACACACACACACACACACACACACACACAACACAGCAGATGCTCACACTCGCACATGCTCACACACACATAGAAACACTATTGCTATAACGGATAAGTGCAGCACATACACCTCAAACAGCCACACACACACACACACACACACACACACACCTAACAATATCTCTGCAGGTAAGCTGGCCACGAGACATGGTTTCATTTCAAACGGGCTCTCTGACCTCATATGGGCGTTGTCCCAAATTAATTTTGCCGCCACATCCCTTGATCACGCCGTTTCCAACGCCGACGATGCCGATGCCGTGAAGCGGCCGGGACCCGCTCCAAATCGATTGGCTGACCCCCCCCTCTCCCCTCTGGCCTCCTCGACTCCCTCTGGCTGATATGAAAAGAGCTGGCTCCGTCCCAGCTAACCCCCCCCCCCCCCGGGCAATATACCTCCACCTAACCCTGTTGTGGAATCTGATTGGCCGGTGGGGCGCTGTAGCTTGCAGTGGTCCTACAGGCCTCCGCTTCTTTTGAAGTCCACCGCACAGAGGATGAATGAGGTTTCTCTCCTCCACAGGCTAGCGGGGGGGGGCGGGGGATATCCTCACACCTGCCCGCATGCCTTTGAAAGCTCTCCCCGGTGTTGAGGGGGAGCTGAACCTCACTGTATCCTATTGATTTTTATCCTTTTTTTTTTTTTTTATGAACTGATTTTCCACACACTGTAAGCCTCCCTGCTACTGTAACCTCCATTTCAACCTCACACACAGCACACACACACACACACACACACGCTAAAATTTGTGGGGGGAGAGAACATCCACATTCATTAGGCTAATGCACAGTGGAAAAAAACACATTTTCCTCGTATTTCTTATGATTTATTGTGCTGCAGAAACGTGAAATTGAGTATAGGGGGTTATACGTTATTTAAGTGATTTAGAGGTTGGCACAGTGATTCCCCTCCCCCTCATCCCTCCCACTTCATGATTTATGGTTATTGCAAAAATATGAAATTGAGTATATGAGCATAAGCATATTACCTTATGATAATATAAGTAATTGAAGAGATTTAGGAGTCTGGGGAAGCTGGATGTTGCCTACACAACAGGCGCCAGGCAAAGAAGGAAATGGCAGCTTATCAGACTCAAATCACTCTCTCCGGAGAGAGGTGACATGTCGGTAAATTCGGGCTTCGTGGCCGGTGGCTTCATATTGTTTGCCTCTTTGATATATTTGATGCTATATCAGAGGGATATGAAATGCAGGAGTTATGAGATGTCATAAGCGGATGTGAAATATGGTGATGGCTACTTGTGTTATAATATTGTTTGGGTGTATTTCCCAACAATGGGCGGCCGGGGCGAGAGACCTTATAAACCCACGCGCCGCACCCGTCGCCCCTGAAATATCCGCGGCCGTAATATTCGGTGAGTAATTGCTACACTTTCCCCCGATCCATCTTCGCGGTGTGTTGTTGCCGAGGGGCCGGATCGAGGGGGCCGAGAGGTCAACCTTAAATGGATTTGGTGTCTTTAGGCTGGGCTCTGCTTGCTCTTGAGCGGCCCTTTCATCAGACCTGCCACCCGGTCGCCGTGGCGATGATGGGGCCGGGGCTCCATTAAGGAGCTCGTTAAGTCCCCTCGTTAAGCCGCGGGGGCCGTTAAGACTTTGATTGTTAATGGCTCTTTGCTAAGAAGCGCGAGGATCCCCGGCTCCCCCCCCACCCCCCCCACCCCCGGTGGTCCTGACCAGCTGGGTGTTTTTGGCCAATTAGCCCCAGCCAGTCGCCATCTAAGATTGGAAGATGAGTGCAGGGCGTGAACACCGAAGCCGAGGGAAATTGGCCGGGCATTGGACCTCAAATCCGGTTTGATCTAGTTCTGCGCTACACGGTCTATAAATACGGCACACGCCTGCTGAGGCACATTAACACCCGCTGCTCCCCAGAACCTTTAAGAGACTGAGATGAATGAGAGCGCAATAGTAAAAAGTCCATAATGCGGTGCATGTTTACAGCCTTCAGACCAGCAGCTAGCAGACTCGCCAGTCAGTCAGGTCTATTTCCAGTTCCCCTAAGTGCTTCCTGCCCTCCCACTCTGTCTCTTCTCTTCGTCTGGAGGGGCTTTCAGGTTCCTTACAATCTGCGTAGCGCATTTCAATAGCGGGATATCTTTTGAAGGTTAAGTGATGCTTAATTTTTTTTTGGACTGCACGCCGCATTGTTCACACTGAACAACTTTTTCCACTGAACTTATGATTACTTTCTCCAGCCGTAAACAAACCATGTCAACATCCGCGCTTATCGTTTACCCCCCGGGAGGCCGGCGCAGAAATATCCAGTCTATTTCTCTCCCCCCCCCACCCCCCCCTCTTGAAAAAAAATGGCTATCCACAAAGTAAATGACTATTTCGTTTCAAAGTATCTATTCTCATTTCATTTAGCAAATATGCTTAGCTGTTGCCACGCAACGATGCTTTCCCGACCCGCCTCCCCCCCACCACTACCCATCATCTCCTTGCCTAGCCGGCTGTAGATTTTCTCTATTTAAAGTCGCAATGTCACACTTTCTTGGGGAGCGGGGGGCTAATTTAGCGCTCTTTTCTTGTGGCGCTAGCTATTCAGCCCACGTAGGCGCTGGGGGTAATGAGGTTGAATCTGGATGTGCTGGGCGCGTCCTGCTGGCACGTGTCTCTCGTCGGAGGAGGACAGAGGACGGTGTGGGGCCCTTCCCTGATATTACCTCTCCCTGCATGAGAGGACGCTGGCCGCTTCGCCGCTCCGCCAACCTGACAGGCGCTGATCTAATAAAGCCCGACGCCGGGGCCATGATCGATACGGCACGTCCCACTGCCACGCAGCCCCTCCGCCCTCCCTCCTATACGCTATTAGTTAGGGAAGAATTGATTGGCCTCCTGTTCATTATTCCTTTGATTTGGTGCTTTCATTAAATAGCCGGGGCTACTTGCCTGCGCACAGGCGAGTAAGCTCTCGCTACCCGCAGCTGTTGGGGAGTTGAATAGGAGCTTCAAGAGTGAGCAGGAGAGCATGTGTTCTGGATATCATTGAGATTAATGAGATCCGGGTTCATAACTGCTACTCTGTGGGACTGGGGAGATGAGACAGAGTACATGGGAAAGTGTGAGAGAGAGAGAGAGAGTTAGAGAGAGCAAGAGAGCGAAGTATTTTGAACGTGCGCTTTTACGATGTCTGTCTCAAATTCATTATATCCTCTAGGCATGCATTGGATCATCTCCTTGTTTTGTCTCGACTGCCTGTCTCAAAAAACAAACTTAATTTTAAACTGGTGTTTACATCTCTTGTCTTTCTCCCCCTCCCTCTCTCTCTCTTTGTCTATTTTTCCTCTCTTGCCTCCCACAACTCTCCTCTCTGCTGTCTTTCTGTCTTTCTTTCTTCCCCCCCCCCAGCTCCACACTGACATGGACAGGAATGATGGACGCACCAAGTACGTGCTGCGAGGCGAGGGGGCGGGCGCCGTCTTCGTGATCGATGAGAAGACGGGCAACATCCACGTCACCAAGCCGCTGGACCGCGAGGAGAAGGACGAGTACCGTCTCATCGCCACGGCCACCGACCGGCAGACGGAGCGCGCCCTGGAGCCCTCGTCGCAGTTTATCATTCGGGTCCAGGACATCAACGACAACCCGCCCATCTTTGACGATGGCCCCTACAGCGCCATCGTGTCTGAGATGGCCAATATAGGTACTGCACGCGGGGCGGGCGGTAGATGGGTGGGTTTAGTGTTTTGTTTTGGGAGTAGAGATACTATACTATACATATACTATACATATACTACCACTACTATCCATGCAGAAACAAAGGCTTACTGCAGTATTTTCACCCAACTTCACCCACTATGAAAAACTGAGCACAGATCGCAAAAGCCAATAACCTGTTTACCTGCGTCAAAATCCTGGATAATATCGGAAGTATCTTATCCCGGTCTCTCATAGCTGGGATGAGAGCTTATCTGGATCATTGGTAACAGGATATGAAGTTTATGAACATTAGGAATATAATGTTTACATTAACCAGATAAGCTCTGAATCTGTAAAAATGATGTTATTATTTCGTCAAAAGGGTCAAGAAAATCCTCAACGTCACCCCTGGGATCAGCGTCTTTCAGTTTGCTAGGTAGCTCATTGATGGTTGAACACAAGTCGGTAGAAATGTATTACAGATACAGGGATATTAGAGAGTGGGCTGCTCAGCATATAAACTAGGGTTATAGAGATATATATATGGTTTGATGATACATTGGACCAATATTGTCCTTTTATCAGATCGCAAATTGAATGGAAGCGGTTCCTCCCTGACCACAGCTAATCAGCGTGTTTTATTATAGTTATATTTGATGGCTGAAATCATTCCCGTGTGGTGTGGGACTATTTTACTTAGCAGCCTCGGGGGTGATAGTCTGTAAAACCCGCAATGAAACCCCTGCCTCACCCTGCCATGAAAGAGCTGTTAGCCCGCTGAAAATAAAAAGCATTAGTATGGTAGTTTCATTGGTGAGTTTTAGTGTCACGTGATGGTCTAAATGCTGTTTTCCAGATGCTTTTGAAATCTGCCACCCATTGCATTTTGGAGGGAAAGCACCGAATCCTGACAATTTGGGGGGGGAATTTTGGATATCGGTGTCGGTATTTGCCTTCAAAAACCCATATCCGTTGATGTAAACTTAACTGAGGATGTGTGCAGAATACTGCGAGCGTGTAAATGTAGCCGTCGACGCCGTGGGACTCGGGGGGTTGTCACATGCACGGTTTCAGTTTCAAATGAGCTGCTGTTTGGTCAAATGGAATTCTAAAACAGGTTTGGGGTGGTGGGAAAACCTGCCAATCTTCGGTAGCTTCAATGCATGGATGACTCTAGTGAAAGGCGGGTCCCTGAATACTGCGTGTGATATCTCAATACGTTTGCACAGCCCACAGACACTGTTAAAATAGAGTACTATAAGTTTGATTGACAGCAGGTTTCTCAGCAGGTAAGTCCTCTTATTTTGTAACCACGGTGTTTATCACTTACCTGGAAATACAGCGGAAAGACCAGCTCACTGCTCCAGATATGCCTGGATGTTAAATTTGTTATTCGGTGCGATCGATCACTAGTGCTGTTAGGTGTCGTGCGTCCTCAGCGCTGGAACACTGTCGCACAGCAAACTCACTTTACTCTCCTGTCACACATGAAATGAGAGTTGAGTTTGATAAAGTCTTTAATCATTTCGTGTCTCACAACAATGAAAAGACCTCATTACAGCAAACCAATAGATATATTTCATCAATAAATCAAATCTTAATCACAGTTCCAGTCTCTAAGGGCTTCACAGTGTCCAACATGTGAAACAATAAATGGTTAGTACACGACATCCCCCAGCCTTAGACCCTCACAGAGGACAAGGAAAAACTCCTTTCAGGGATCATACAATACCTAATAACACATATAAGAAATGAATAAGTACTATGAGAAATGATAAATGACGTCCCTTACAATGATATATGTGAACTCCTATAGGAAAGCATTCTTGCTAGTGGAGTATCGTGCATCCACATACTATGCAGTAGCAACACACCACATACTGGTTTTACTTCACAC
Organism: Hoplostethus atlanticus; assembly: GCA_034670405.1. Taxonomy (NCBI): domain Eukaryota; kingdom Metazoa; phylum Chordata; class Actinopteri; order Trachichthyiformes; family Trachichthyidae; genus Hoplostethus; species Hoplostethus atlanticus. The sequence goes on from JAXDDX010000034.1 coordinate 3,296,879, forward strand.
TGTGTGGATAGCACACGGCCATGGAAAGGCAGGGGAGCCCATCGCACACTTGTTGCTGATGAGGCAATCCGCTGTGCAACCCTTGAGCTGTCACTCATCCCGGATTCTTCCAAATGAATAAATTCCAGCCGTGGAGGAAAAGCGAACGCCCTAAAATGCACCGCGGTGCCACGTTGCCACCCTGCCGCTTTGACAGTGGTGGGTCGTTATACGATGAGAGGCGGAGGGGAGGATGGATTCAAAATCTGCGATGGTGCTATTGGTTGGAGGCTTATGACGACGCGATGAAACAACCACTAAAAATACGCCATTTTCCAGGAAGTAATGGATTTTCCACAGACCCCAGATTTTTCCCCTGGATTTTGAGATAAAAATACAGGAAAATAAACATTTTGTAATTTTTTTGCCGATGTTAAATTAGATGTAAGTGATGATGTACGATATGGTGAATTAGCTAACACGGGGGGAAAATCTTCCAAAGGTCAGGGTCGGAGCGCCCCGACGATATTCCTGTGACCGTAGGATGATCGTGTGGGAGAGAAGACGTGAATAGAAATAAAAGCAGAGAGATAGGAAGTCACATTGCAGCGAGGGGTTGACGAGGATGGCGTCAGATTGAGATTCAGAGCATGACTGCAGAGTGCCTGTAGGAAGTAGTTTGCCTGTGCTATAAGTACTCATCTCCACTTAAACGCCTTCAGAACGCCTTCTGCTTTCAGGAGCACTCTTCCTGTTAAAAGTCGGGAGAATTGCTTTTAGGAAAACTTTTGAAATGACAAGGACCCTGGGTATTATTTTAAATAATTCACCCCTAAACTAGTTAGTTAAGAGAAACCCAGCGGATATGGCCTCAGGTCTTTTCCCCCCTCAACATCAAGGTGGTTGTTTAATTTAACGACGCCCGCCGGCAAGCCGGAGCGGGCCCAGCAAGACGGAGCGCCTGCTCCTCAAGGCATGCTCGGTCTTCAGATTGAGTTGTCCAGTCAATCATGAATTCAATATTTACTTGATGATTCAATATTTACCAAGGCGCTTTTCAGCACGCGTGACAGAGGAGAGACGAGGCGAGGCTGTGAGAATCCTATCAAAGGCACGCGACAAGAGAACCATGGGAGGGCGGGGAGACAACTCATCCACAGCGCGGAGACACCGATGCCAGGCGTGTTTTGGAAGCGAGCCAGCTCCCCACTCTAAAACCCTGGCGCTCCGGTCTTTGCAAACTGTTTGGAATTTTGGTTCAATTGCTTGCGAGCGAAGCAGCCAGATGTGGTTCTGCATCCAGGGAGGCTGGAAGCACGTTTCAAATTTTTAAAAATCGAAATAAATAAAATAAATAAAAAATATATAAATCAGCATGTTTATTTTCCCAGATGGGTGACGGGATGTGGTATGTGTGGATATCTGATCTGTGTGGAGCAACAGGTTTGCCTCAGCCTCCCACTTCTACGTCGACCTCGCAGCCAATCCTGTTTAATCTGTCAGTCGGATTTTCTTTCGCCGGCTTCGCGAAACGAAATTACCTACTTCTACTTATCTCTCTCAAGCGAAGTAAAAAGACTCAATAGCAGGCACTTGTGCTTTCAGACCTAGACGGAAAGTGCTCCTACGCTCGTCTAGCCGGCCAGAAAAAACGTGTCGGATGTGAAAAGAAATCAAAAGTGTGGATTAAAAATGTATTGGCAAAAAATGTAATAATGTAAGTAAAAAATGAGTTTTCACTGCCTCTACTCTCTCTCTCTCTCTCTTTCTCTCTCTCTCTCTCTCTCTCCCACACACACACACACACACACACACACACACACACACACCTCTCTCTCCATCTTTCCTGTGGTGACACTGTCATGGCTTTGATGTCAGAAAACAGCAACAGATGCTCCCCACAAATCCCCTCTTCCCTCAGAGCTTGTCAGGCACAAGGCCCGCTGGGAATCGTAGTTCTCTCTACACTATAACCGTATATATATAATATACACCATATATCTTTTATATATCGATTGTATTTGATATATATGTGTTTTTTGACAATTCCATAATTTGACACACACACAGGGAGCCCGAAGGAAGGGAGACTTAAGATAGGGAGGGGAGGGAGACGGGGGGGAGAGGTGGGCTTTTGAAGAGACAGACGGAGAGATTGAGAGAGGGAGCAAAAGGGAATTGGAGACGGAGATGAAGAGAAATGAAGTGAGACAGAGGGAATCGGGAGGGAGAGGAAGGTGAGCGGCAGGGGAGAGGGGAAGAAAGTGAATAAAGTGTTTGTCACACCGTTGCCGAAAGAGATTGAAAAGGAGGGAGTGGGAGAAAGGGAGCGGGGGGAGAATGGCGGAGGTTGTCATTGTGTAAAGCTTTCTTACGCGGTTAAAGCCGCCGCCGCGTTCCCCCCTCCGCCTTGGCTGCAGCCCTGCCGTTTTGACTTGACTCTTGCTCTGTTTCTCTTTCTACCTCATTCACTCATTCTCTCTCTTCCCCTTACCCCTCTTCCCTCCCTCTCGCCCCCTTTGCTTTCCCCACCTGTTTTCCCACTCCTATTCTCACTTTCTCCTTCCTTCCCTCCCTTCTCGTCATCCCTCGTTCCTCATCTCTCCTCTCTCCAGGCACGTCTATAATCCAGGTGACAGCGACAGATGCAGACGACCCGACTTATGGGAACAGCGCCAGGCTAGTGTACACACTGGTGCAGGGCCAGCAGTACTTCTCTGTCGATCCCCAGACAGGTGAGTGTGTATTATGTGTGTGTGTGTGTGTGTGTGTGTGTGTGTGTGTGTGTGTGTTCCCGCCTGACACCTGTTTAGCACGCGCACGACGCAGATGCGAAGAAACAAGCAGATGCCGAAAAGCAAATACACACAAATACACACAAATACACACAAATACACAATGCAGGAAATACACTCAAGGTGTGCAAACACGCAAACTCACAAACAAGTAAATCCACTCCCCGCGTCGTGAAGGAGCGAGCGTACAGTACGTTACGTTGTTCTCTTTCTTAAGAAAAGAAAAATATATATATTGTACTCTCATTGATGTGTCGATTGAGAAGAAAACAATAAAATTAATCGGAACACAATAATGAAATAAAATAAAATCTCTCAAAAAAAGAAAAACAAAAAAAAGAACATGCAGGCGCACGATAAGCGGTATACACTACAAATACTGTGCATGCAAACATGCACGCATGCATGCACACAGATGCAGGTAAACAAGCAAGAGAATGCATTGGGTTGCACATAGAGAAACACATCTCTCTTTTGCACTCACACACACACACATTTTGCACGCATGCACACCTCTGTGCATCCCCCCCCCCCCCCCCCCCGGCTCTCTTGTCACACTTAGTCATCCATCTTTCCTACTTCCCTATTCCCTCCTTGGCTCCCTCCTCATTTCCCCCCCTGCACTTTCTCCCTGCCTCCCCGCCTCCCCGCCTCCAGTTTCCTGTTCTCTCCCACTCTGGTTCATTGTGGTATGAGTTGGCAGAAATGGATTCATGCTGCCAGGACCTGTGTGCGTCTCGCAAAAATGCAGCAGCAGCCTGACGTTATTATTTTTCCGAGCGAGGCGAAAGCAAAAAAGACAAGTCTTCAAAGGGAGACGTCAGGAAAGGTTTGTGAACTGTTGTACGGGACAGATTACAGAGGGCTCAAAGAGCTCATCTCTTACCTTGAAATCTGCCGCGTGTTCTCGATACGCCTCCGTGTCACGCATGTCACCCCAGGGCGAACTTGATTGTGTGTCGGATCTGTGTATTTTGTTTTTCTCAGTGTTGCACCTTGGAGGAAAGCGGTGGAGTTGGTTGACTCAGAAATGGAGTTGATTGCTGACTGATGCTTTTGGGTTTGATTTTGATTGACAGCGTGGATGTAAACGCTATAGTGGAGCATGTCATCTCAATGAGGCCGGAGTGGAGTGTTTGTCTGTATACGTGTGTGTGTGTGTGTGTGACTTTTATTTTGTCCACAAGGGGCCCAGGCGGCTGATATTTGTGTCAAACGTGTTTTTTAACCGATAGCGTTGACACTCGGGGACCTCCGCGAAGAGTGAAGAGAGCCACGGCAGGTTTTTTGAAATGCCAATCGGGGGGGAATGAGCTTAATTCCACCCGCCGCGCGCTAGCCGTGACACTACGCTATTAGGCTCCCGGGGTTTAGTATTCTGAACGCGTCCGCAGCTCTTCTCCTCTCCCCTCTCTTTTTCAATCGCTCCATTTCTCGCTCGCTCCATCTCCAAAAGGTTTTTTTTTTTTTAGATAAAGCTCGCACGCTCTTATATTCCGCTCAGAAAAAGCCAGACATACTCCTGCGTGTTTGTTTGCATTCAAAACAGCCCCTCGTTGAATGGGATTCACCTTGAGCTGCCAGGCCGGCGTTTTTTTTTTTTTTGGCTGGTGTTTGGTGAGCACAGCCAGCGGTTGATGCAATGCAATAACCAATCATATGTAACGGAATGAGGTCATTTGCATAGAGGGAGTGATTGATATTGAACGCTTGTGTGTGTGTGTGTGTGTGTGTGTGTGTGTGTGTGTGTGTGTGTTGAAGAGCGAGGATTTTCCACTCTTGGCTCATAGATCTTTTTTCATATGAGCTCATTCACATTTCGGTGTGTGTGTGTGTGTGTGTGTGTGTGTGTGTGTGTGTATGTGCTCCTGTTTGTGCTCCTGATTTAAGTAATCTCTTGAGTTTTATTGACCTCTATTGACGACCGAGGAATTACAGCAACGCCGCTTACGGTGGCCTGTAACTGACACAACTAATCAAGGGCCATTTTCACAACAGAGATGAGATCCAACAGAAACAGTCCAGTGAAGAGGTAACAGGAGGAGGAGGAGGAGGAGGAGGAGGAGGAGCTTGGGAGTGTGGCCTGAAAGTGAACCCTTGAATCCTTCAGCATTGCTATTGATCGATGATATAACTGATTGATATATTATGCTCATCTAGCTCAGGTAAACGTCTCTGTGTCCGCGCTAACTCTACCGTGTTTTCCCAGGTATCCTGCGTACGGCGATACCCGACATGGACAGGGAGACCCAGGACCAGTACCTGGTGGTGCTCCAGGCCAAGGACATGGGGGGCCACCTGGGGGGCCTGTCGGGGACCACCACCATCACCGTCAGGCTCACGGACGTCAACGACAACCCCCCGCGCTTCACCCAGAGTGAGTCAGTTTTTTTTTCCGGTACTCATGATGCTGTCCAGTGTGGCGGACAATGCGGCACGCCGGCAAGGTTAAAACTAAAATACTAAGCGCTCTTCGAGAATGTGATTTGACCCACGGTCGCCCTCTTGAGCTAGAGGGAACGCGGCATCCTCAGACTCCCATTTGACCTCCAGCTCCTGCCAGCACCGGGTCAGCAGCAGTCAGGCAAGAAGAGGCTTGTGGATTTCAGCGGCCTGGGCAGAAAGCCATCACCTATCGACCTCTATTTCCAACTCCCATGTAATTTCAGATCATGGGAAGTAAACAGACAACCCTTCTGTTTAGGCAGAGCTAAAATAATTGGCTTCCTAAATAACCTTTTTTTCCAAACCTCCACCGCGTTATCGCTCATGCCACTCTTTCAGTGGGAGGGATAGAGCGTCCATTTCAGCCCGTGTAGCTTTGTGACTTTTTAATTATTGAGAAAATAAGCCTAGTCTACCTTTCCATGGGTATGATACGCAATTTGGACCAAAATAAAGTTGCAAAAATCACATAATAGCTCTGCAGTAAAGATCTTGCATCATCGTTATTTCGGCCGGACACTGTGAGTCATTGTTTTGGTCATCCTGTGGCGTGGGCGGTGGGTGAAAACCTTCCTGAAACTGACTGGTCACCGGTTCGACCTATTGACCGACAGCCCATCCCTCTTGAGGAGGACGCTTAACTCCCACAGGGGTGCTGCTTTTGACAGCCCCTGCCCTTTGTCCCCCTCCGGTGAATGGCTTACGTGTGTGTGTGTGTGTGTGTGTGTGTGTGTGTGTGTCTCAGCGGGTGATGTGTAAGTGAATGCCAGGTACTTCACGTGCTGAAAAATTCCAGCTCTACAAAAGCATACTTGAACCCATCTCACTCTACTGCTCCCCCTGCTTCTTCTTCTACCATGTTAATAACCCCCAACAGGCACAAACTCATCCGTATGACTTTACTGAGTACCATCCAATACCAGGCGCCAGGCGCTAGTGGGGGGGGGGATGGGGGTAGCGGAGTGCAGGTGGCTGGGAGAAAAGAGCCGACGGGAGCCGATGGGCATGGGATGAAGGAATCCAGTCCAAAAAGATCGCTAGCTTTAATGGCGATATTGAACTGTTGATATCCTAGGGGGAAGGGTTTGCTTGTTGTGTTGAGCCCCCCTCCACCCCCGCCATCAAAACCGGTGTGTGCCGGACTGGGCCGGGCAGAGGACCAGAGAGGCGAAACCGGGCTCATCCTGATCTCTCTGGGAGATGAAGGGGACTCACGGTGCCAAGGGCTGCTCTGAAACCTCACTTAGTCTATCAAACCTCCTGGCTGTTGCCGCTAGTGCCGCTGCTGACGACTCCCATGTGTGTGGTTTAGTTTCTGTGTGTGTGTGTGCGTGTGTGATTGCGAGCAGCTCACATTTCTAATTGTGTGTGTGTGTGTAGTTGTGTGTATCCCTGTGTGTGTTCACTGTGTGCGGTTTGCGCGAACACCATCAAAGCTCTACTCAATTACACACCCAGGCTTTTAAAAAGACACCCTCAAATCCAGCCCCCGCGTCTCCCAAGGTCAACACCGCTTATTCCTCGTGGCATTTACCAGAGGCAAGAGGATTACGCCGGAGCGGATGAACCAGGTATCGGCTGTACGTTATACCCTTAACAAGAGGCGGAGAGGAAAGAAAAATGGGTCCTGCTTTGTGGGGCTTGTCTTTTCACGCCGCCCTAGAATCTTCTGTCCATCCAAAACATGATTCCAGGAACTAAGTGGGTTTGTTGTGTGTACGGTTTTGAATGCTGTCAGGGGAATTTCTGTAGCCCGGAGGCGGCAGCGTAGCGGAGAGAAAGTAGGCTAGAGTACAGATTGTAGTTGTTTTTGGTTAAAATGATGAGTGGGAAATGTGGGATATTTTCAGCGGCGTCACTGGCAAATAGGCCGCGTTAACCACCTTTCCTTTGGGCTTCATTATCAAATGGCGCAAATGCATTTGGACGGCAGCACGTTTTTTGTTTTTTTTTGTTTTTTTTTGATGTCTTAGCTCTGCACGCTTGTCAGTTTGGATTTCAAACACGACTCGGCGAAAGAAAAGCTTTAATTGTCATTTTCATCCACATCAAATGAACATTTAAAAAAGTAGCAGCGCTTTTATTGTGACGAGTTGTTTGGACGGGTAGTCAACAGGGTAACCGTTTTGTAGAAGCTCGCTGAAAAGTCTTAAACAGTAAAAAGATTATTTGAAGTCTTTGTCCCAGAAATATCACCGGACTCTTGATGCTTGTTGCTCTAGTTCCATCACAACTCACCGGACTTCTTTCAAACAAGTCAAATCTTGAACAGGTTAATTTTTTTGTCTCCTGTTGCTCCCTTAAAATTGATACATAACAAGGCAGATGGATGTAAAAAAAATTGTGCTAATAGGGAGGCTGCCATCACCCGTTCATTCCAGATCAACTCATTGCCTGATTACACTCTTAATTACTGCGGTGTGGTGAGGAATACATTAGTGAGGGTCGTGGGTATAAAATCTTCCCTCAAACTATCAAACGCTTGATCAAAAAGCTTCAGCATGGGTGTCGGAGGTTGTTTCTCTTCACTGATTTTCCCGCTGTGCTCCGTGGGGAAATTATCGAGGGGATGCGACTTCCACGGCGTCACATATATAGCTTAGTAGTAGAGCAATGACGCTGTTGGGGCTGATTCTGAATCTCATACCCTTGTTTCCCGTGTAGCCATTTATTCACACATGTGTTTTTTGTTTTTTTCATGTTTACTGTGTCTGAATAATTTATGGCTGACTGTACTCCAGAGCTGAATTCTCTCTGGGAAAACAACGCGGCAAGAACTGTACCTAAAAATAAGGGGACCACTTAATTTGATATGAAGTACAACCTTGTTTGTCCTAACCGCTCCGGAATGTAGGGCGCTGAAATATATGGGATGTATTGATGTTTCGCATTGTTCAAAAAATGAAATGAGTGTGCATGTGCAGGTCTTACGCAGTCGTTTCTAGTTTAAACACTGTTTTGTAGCATCCTTCAGCCAAGTCCACTGGATAAACTAAGGCAATAATAAAAGAACTTGACTGTGCTATATATATCATATATATCGCATATATGTATATGTGTCCTGTGTCCAATTTTAATCACAACAACCTTAATCACAATTGCAAAAACCAATAAAATGAGCTTATTTATACATTATTTTCCTTTCATTGCCAATACAATATTAAGTGTGAAATAACCAGTTTAATAACCAGTGGGAAATCATTGTCAACTAAGTTACCCAATGGAAGGACTGTTGCCAGTTCCTTCAATATCATTCTTAAAGGACATTCAATTCAAGTCAAGTTTATTTATAATGCCCTTTATCACGAACAAGCCTCGGAGGGCTTTACGGGCCTAACGAAGTCAGGCTGGATGACGGTCGCGTCGTGACACCCAGTCGATGCAGACAACAAAACGCGTAATGCCGAAATAGAAAGGAACGCCTCGGGCCCAATCAAGTCAGCTGAACATCAATCAATTATGACAAAGAGGGGAGACACACAGCCAACACACACCTAACACTCGACACTGACCACACACTCAGCCATTAACGCACTCAGACAAACAGGGAGACAATCAGTCCTGATGTGCTCAGGTCAACAGGTCGCCCCGGGCTGGTATCCATCAGCCAATACCTAGACTGAGCTAATGTAATGAGACTGCGTCGATCCCGGACCAGACGAAGATCACGAGTATAGGATCATATGACATTTATAAACTATCGTTGGTCATATATTTGCGAGAATAGATTGGTTTTACATTTGAATTTGAAGATTTCCCTGGATCGAAAGAGGAGTCGGGTTCAGAGAGATAGGGAGCTCGATAGGAAACCGCTCCGCTGCCTGGCTGATTTCTTCTTCTGGGAATAGAAAGGTAGACCAGCATCCTGTGAACGATGGGGGTACGTAGGGCGCAGGGCCCACGCAAGGCTTTAGATGTTAATAGATTCACATTGCAATCAATAGCTTGTGTAATATTTATGACATTTCTTGAAAAATGCCAAGTGGTATTTGATTCAAGGTATTTAATAGTATAGTAATGAATCGCTTAACATTTCTGTTTTATATCTGAAATCATTACATATAGGGATGCTTTGGAAGAATATACATTATTTGGGTGATGAACATGTACTTTTTTCCACTCATTTACAAATGGAAAATGATAGAAAACATACTCGCCGTCAAATACTTCACTGTATGTACAAAAATATCTTGATATCGATCAAAACATCTTCAGTAAATTGAGAAAACAGGTGATTTAGAACCTCATCCTTCTATTTGAAATATGAAATTGCCAAAAATATCACTCCATATGCTCCTCTTGGTTAAATGTCAACGTTTGATCTGTCATCTGGCACCAGTCAAAAGGAGGTTTAAGCAGCACCGACCTAGTTGTCCCGATATGTATTTTATGTTTACCGCCGTGATTGGAAAAGCTGGCCTAGCGTTCCTCCTCCACAGTGTTCTGTGGAGAAAAACGTGTAGGATGTCGAAGGGCAAAACATTGATTCATTGCCCTGTGATGGTTGGAGCAGAGCTTTGCTGCACACACACACACACACGGACACACACACACACACACACACATTGGAGTTTTAGTTATCCAAACATTTCTCAGAGGCAGAGCTATTCTGGAGGCACTAATAATCTCATTGGTTGAGTGAAACCTCAGTGGTAAGCCCAGTGGGAAAAGGTACGGGGTGAGAGAAGAGGTAGCTAATATTATGAAGCCTAGCGCTCTGCTGCTAACTGAAAAGTCGATGCTTGTGTCCTAGCGGAGAACGATCTTCTGACGTTGTCTTGGAGAGAACAAACTTCCAGTCTGAGATGAGCCGTGGGCTTGGAAACTTCGGCCGTTAGATATTATGTAACGTAAGAACGATACGTTTTACGAAAGACCCTACGAATGCCGTGGTCAGGTTTCACTCGACCCATGAGCGTCTTTCTGGCTCCAGCGAGAGCTCTGGGGAAATGTTTGTCCAACTAAAAACTGGTCCGCGCACCGAGGAGCAGGTGGCCCGGTACCCACACAGCAAGTTTCATTTTGGTTTCCCAAACAACCTTGGCTTGCCAACGGGGGCCCACATAAAAACGACGAGAGGGAGCCATCACTCTCCCGGGTGGGTTGATGGATGGGAAGATAGATGGGCTGACAAATGACTACATAGGTAGCGCCGATAAGATCAGTGTCGTTTTATGCGCCAGGGAGATGAGACAGAGAGAGAGAGAGAGAGAGAGAGATTGTGGGAGCAGTTTAGAGAGGGCTTCATCGTAAATATTACTAATTCATTTCCCGGGAGACTGGGGCTGTTATTGAGAGAGTGTGAATGGGAAGAGATAGAGGGAGGCAGGGAGGGAGGCAGGGAGGCACAGGGAAGAGGTGGCTGTTTCATGTGTGTGTGAAGAAAAAGATCGAAAGTCGGTAAGAAAGGTGAGATAAAGCCGTCAGAGGAGTGAGACAAAGGAAAAAAGGCAAAGAGGGAGTGGGTGAGAAAGAGGCTCGGGGAAAACAGAGGGAGCCACGCAGAGACGGAGGAAACACTCAGGAAGACAAATGCACAAGAAAGGAGAGAGCGAGGGAGAGAATGTGGAGTGGAGGGAGGTGGGAAGGATAATCGCGGTTTTATGTCCTTTGGTGAAAATGAGACTCGGAGAAAAGAGGGGAGGAGGAAGAGAGGCAACAAAGAGCGATGAGTGGGTGAAGCCAAAAGAGTCTCTTCAGAGATCGGCGTAATGGCTTAACCTTGTGTGTGTTTTCTTTATCGGTGGCGAGAGCTTCTTCCTCTCTCCGTCTGTCGGATTCTACCTCGCCGATTCGCGGTTTGTTGTTTTTGGACACACACACACACACACACACGCACACACACACACACACACGCACAGGCTGTGGCGAGGAGACAGGGAGACGGAGAGGTGACAGTCTTTGTCATCTCCCCTGTCAGCAACACACACACACACACACACTCTCTGCACACCCGTTGCCCTCGTGTCCCTTCTCACATTCACCCCCCATCTGTTCCTCTTTGAAAACACCCGCAGCACCCAGTCATTTTTGAGTCAGTGTGGCAGAAATCGTCTGTCCTGACTGATCCTCGTAATGCGGATGGTTCATCCACATTTTATTTATTATAAGTATTGTATGGATGAATGCATGGGTTCCTCAAATACCGCTCTAATATCATCACTGTTAAAAATTATGTTGCGGAAACACAGGAAATCTACACCTGGCATCAGTGTGTGTCATTTCCTATTGTATCCCGCCGTCATTAAAATCTAATGCATATCGGAAAAATAGCCTGTGTCCTCCTCAATAGGGCATCGATAATGAATTTCTTTAAATGGCATGACTAATGCGCGTTTGCAGCCTGGTAATGGGCTCATCAGCGCCGGGGACACGCAACGCAACGCCGGCCAAACCCTGCTCCAACGCGTCCGCCCACCGCTCGCTGCTCGCCGCTCGCCGCTCCTGTCCAATGATGGAACGCCCACGCGCTGACGTCCCCCCTCTATTGTCTGGACTGGCAGGATAAAGACGTGGAGCCGCTCTTTAGAATGCATGACAGCGAGTCCCCGGGGGGGGGGGGAGGGGGGGGCAAGTTTACCAGGCGTGAAGGAGGGAAGAGGGAGAGAGAGACGGCAGGATGGAGGGATGGAGGGATAGTGTGGGGGGGAACAGAAGGACAGAGCAGAGGGGTAAAGCTAACTGCGTTATAGCGACAGGGGTAATCAGGCTAGCTGACAATCACTTCACCGCACACGAGAGCCCCGGCAACGCCCCGGCAACGCTGCCCTCTGGGATGGGAAAGGCGGCAGGTTTTTTTTCCCCCTGTTGTTTGTATTTGCCTGTGCACGTGTCTTTTAATGTGACGGGAGACTGTGCACTGTGTTCTGACTTATTATTGACAGTTGTGGCTGATGGTGTGAAGGCAGCCTTGGAGAATACACACACACACACACACGTGCACATACTGTACCTGTCGCACACATGTAGGCGAATCCCATGTATCCAGCCACCCTCGGGGCGCTAACCGGTTAACGTCGAGCCGTGAAAAAAAAAAAAAAAAACCTGCACCAGAAATTGCGCCCTCACATCACAACGCACAATTAGGCCTGCTACAGGTTCGCCCTAGGGTCAGTGGTAGCATGGCACGGAGCCCTGCTTGGATAGATTCCTCTAGGCTTTTACCCAGCGTGGCATTGAATGCTTGCTGCATAAGCTCACTTGACTGTTTGCATGTGTGTGTGGTGTGTGTGTGTGTGTTTTGTTGAAGTAGTGGTGTCAGTCAGCCTCTTGGGTAGTGGCTTTTTGTCCTCCGTGTCTCTCTCTCTCTCTCTCTAGCTCTATTGTTGTTCGTCTATACATATGCATGCGCACACCGACGAGACGTGGCACTTCTATTAGAGCCAAATCAAATTGGCAGCCCCCCCCTTGCGAGGAATACGTGAGCAAGCACTTCCACCAGATGAGCTTTTTTTCCCCCCTCCAACAATCCCACGCTATAGCTGAAAAAGAGCCTATTGGGGAGAGATCCGTCGTAGAGTAATCTCCCCATAACACAAGGTTTCCAGTAGACCTACATGCAAGGCAATCCAGCCTATGGAAGCCCAAGAGGGTCTTAAATTGTCCACACAAACAGTTTCCATTTCCAGAGCTTCTCCTTCCATCTAAGAAGGAAAAAAATGCAAAACTTCATTAAACACCAAAACGGGGCCAGTATATAAGGCGGAAAGTAGGTGAATCCGTCATGTTTCTCCAGCAACGCCTGGGTCCCCTGCTCTTAGAGAGCGCCGAGCGATGGCAGTGAGATGGGGGGGGTGGAAGGGTGTGGGCAAAGAGTGTCTTGACAATTTTTATGTTTTTGTGTGTGTTCTCTGTCATCCGACCTGGCAGTGTGCCCCCTCACGCAGAATAATAGGAGTTAAAGTCACCCTCCTTGCGCCGAGCCCGAGAGGAGCCGGGCCAGAGGAAGCGATTTCCATGTTAATGGGAACCTTTCCCAGCAGCATCTCTCACTCTCTCACCTTCCCTTCCCTTCCCTTCCCTTCCTTCCAGCCTTCCTTCCTGTCTCTCTTTTGTGGTTTCCTACCTTCCTACTCTTCCTACTCTTTTTTTTCTTTTCTCTCCATTGTTACCTTTCACCTCTGAATACCTCTCCTTCCTTCCCTCTCTCCATCTCTCTCTCCCTCTCTCTCTGTCAAGCTTGATGATTGGAGTTGCTGGACTGTGAGCGGCGCATCCTCCGCAGGGTGCGGTGGGCCACGTCCAGCTGTCCCACATCGGTGTGTGTGGTGTGTGTGTGTGTGTGTGTGTGTGTGTGTGTGTGTGTGTGTGAGTTTCAGTCTGTCTCTCTGTAAGTGCCAAGCCTGATTCCAAAGTCAAGCCCATCAAAATGGATCCCTGACAAATATATAGACAAGCAACCAGCCAGACGGAGAAGCACATTCTCTGAGAGTAGAGAGGAAAAAAAATAGAAAATCCCTCATCCCCAGCCGCTGAGAAGTGTTGTCGTCCACTTGGCTGAACTTGTACAATCCCTTCCTAGTCCTCCGAGGATCCAGCCACAGCCAAATGAACATGCTCCCCGAGAGTCCTCGCCATCCCATCCCGCAAACACCCCCGCCTCCCGCCTCCCCCCTCCCCTCACACACACATTCGACCCCGTCCTCCCCCCCGGCTCCTCAAAAACACCACTGGAAATAGGCCAGCGTGTCATCTCCTCCAAGACATGCTAAGCAGCTCCATCCGCTATGAGGTCTCTGTCAGACACACAGCAGTGGGTAAACCGAATCGCACACACTCTCATCCCTTATGCATAGGGGCTGCCGGGGGCCAAACCGACTGCCGCTCCCGAGTTCACCGTACTCTTATAAATCATAAATGCAGCTCAATATATTGTCTAAACAAATACTCTAGTCTGGGAGCCCCCCTGTCTACGGACGGTCAATTATACAGTGAACTGTGGCGAAAGGGAAGGGAGAGAGACGTGATGCTAAGGTGGGCGCCTCATGGGGCCCCCGTGGCATCCAGCTGTTTAAATAGGTTACAGATTGCGCAGGGGTGGAGTTGCTAGCGGTGAATATACACAACTATTACACTTAGTTTTGGATTGAGAAGTCGAGGGGGAGTGAGCGTGAGAGGACGGGGAGGATGGGAGGATGAGCGAGCGGGTGACGGAGAGAAAAAGGAGGGTAGAGTTTCTCCAGGACAGACGGAAGGAAGGAAGGCCTGTCCTGAGCATAACCTGAGATAGTCGCTCCAAGGAGTAAACAAGCTATTATCGGTGCACCGCACTTCACGGCTATCCATTCCTTCACCCGCTGAAGATGAGAGGAAAGACAGATCCATATTTTTATTTTTTTTTGGTGATCAACTTTTTTCCTTTTTTGCTTCAGGTACATACGAGCAAAGCACAATAAAAAAAAAACAATAAACCTTCCTTCCGCTAGCATGTCGGAGCCTTCACACCCCGCCGTCTCCTTGTTTTCCCCGTCGCTCCTGTGTGGGTTTTAGCGCGTTGTAACTGCAGCGCTTGCAATTACGGGTTCAGTTCTCACCGGGCTCATTTTGCTACAGTACATGAAATCAAAGTACACTGCTTTGCATAAAAAACCCGTTAACCGGCGGAGCAGGGGGAGGTTAGCTTCCAGATCCCTTCTCTTTCGCAGATCGGTGATTGCCTGTTTAAAATGGATTTATCTGTATCAAGCAAAATGAATAATACATTCAACTTCACCAACTGTAATTGTAAGTTTGTATCGTTACGATCGCCATCTGCGTCTGTTATCGACTGTTGTTTCAAGATGATAATCGGCATCATCATCTTTCGCTCCAAACATCTGAGTCATGCAATATATCTAATCGCCTTGTTTCTTCCCAAAAAGTACCCGTGGACTGATTCCTGTTGTGTAGTAACTATAATGGATTACAGTTACGATATTTCTGATCCCATTCGTGTTAATCTGCCACCCTAAACTCTGTTTTATTCCATTTGCTTGTCAAGGCTCTTCTGCAACACAGGCCTGTTGAGTTTTGCGATGCATCACAGATCTGATTTCACTTCCCTGAGCCCGCTGGCGTTCCATTACAATCCATGCAGTCAGTGTACATCACTTTGCATAAACATGCCTCCAAAATAAAAAAAAGTGTTTTTTTTTGTCTTGTTGAATCCGCTTGCTT
The DNA here is from genome assembly GCA_034670405.1 of Hoplostethus atlanticus. NCBI lineage: Eukaryota > Metazoa > Chordata > Actinopteri > Trachichthyiformes > Trachichthyidae > Hoplostethus > Hoplostethus atlanticus. The sequence goes on from JAXDDX010000034.1 coordinate 3,312,253, forward strand.
TTCTCCTGCAGCCTCCTTCTCCATAGCAACCCACCGAATACTGTCATGAATTGATGTTTTCTATCTCGTGAGAGCGAGAGAGAGAGAGAGAGAGAGAGAGAGAGAGAGAGACTCAGCGAATCCAAGACCAGTCTCCAGGCTCCCTTCAGGCTGGGACAGCACCTTGTGTTAATTAAACCTGACCTCCGGATTTGCCCGCTCTGCACCGGTGCATTCTGGGAAAATTGGCTGTTTGATTCTGAAATAGGTTTGACTAATTTCGTCTGGGCTCTGATGCTCGGTTGCAGTGGCAAAAAGAGTAATAACGATGACGGCGATAACCTAAACAATTAGGTAATAGGCGATACGTTCCAATACCACAATGGGCAAGTTATTCCCTAATTAAGTTCCACATCTCCCGAGCGAAATAAGAGATGGAGCAAATGAAACGAAATGAGAAATGAAAGTAATTAAAACAGAGGTGACTAATAACCAGCATGCCTTTTTATCCCTTTATTTTCCTCTATCTCTCTGTTTCTCTTGCTCTGTATTAATATTTCATCTAAAGTTCAGTGCTTTCTGCTTCAATAGACAGTAAAATCACTGCTGGAAACATTGCTCTCAGTCACATCTCTCTCCCTTTCTCCTACTCCCCCATCCCCTCTCTCTCTCTCTCTCTCTCTCTCTCTCTCTCTCTCTTTTTCTCCCTCTTGCTCACAACCTCCTCTACTCTCAGCCCCATGTCATATTTCTCCCATTTTTCTTCCCTTGAGTGCTTCCCTTTTCTCTCTCTCTCTCTCTCTCTCTCCCCCCACCCTCTCTCCCTCTATCTTCTCTCACAATATCTCACGGGTGGAGATGAATGTCACTGGAGAATCTAACTGGTTCGAGCCAGTCACAAACTGTACTTTTCTGCTCTTAGTCGCATCAATCAGTTATTCAGCCAGCCGACCGGTCTGCTAGTCTGTCAAGTTGTTCGCGCTGCCTTTGAATCAGTCGATGCAGAGCTTTTTAGCCACTTGATATCCTGAGAGGCTGGAGTTGGCGCTTGCATTCACTCGATAACCTTGCCATCGGATTTCATTCAGAATGAATAGAGGGAACTCTTATTTTTTTATTTTTTATTTTATTAACATTATAGTGACGAGGGCCGTGGCAGAAAACTTGTGTCTGTAGCTTTTGTTTGCTAGCTACAACTCTGCTTGCACTTTCCACTAAAGAGAAACAGCATTTATGCAGGATTGTAGGGCGGGTGTGGGGGGGTGTGGGGGGGTCTCCAACGGTTAGCACTGTTTGCACTTATGCACTTGGATGCACCCACGCCGGGATGCATGCACAGGCATACTAATGGACTAATGGACGCACACACACACACACACACACACACACACACAAACATACACCCTTGCCTTCTCCTCCCACTCGATATGGCATTAGCACGGAGCCCTGTAATTGCTAATGGCCCACCTCTGCCACAAGTTAGAGAGCAACACACGGCTTTATAAGCCTTTTCCCCTCGAGCCTGTTAAGAAACAGATCTACACCTTGTCATTATTAACCCCATTTGCGAACGCCACTGAGACAGAACCGACTCAGGCCGCGCGCACGTTCGAGTTAACCCGGCAGTGACTGGGAGAGAATAGTTTCGTCTAGTCAGCAAATGGAGCTTTCTTTCCCCCGCTTTCCGTCCATTCTCTCTCTCTCGCTCTCGTACACTAATACTCATGACGCCTAAATCACCCTCTCCCTCTCCTCCCTCCCACGCCACCTTCCCTTCCTTCCGTCTCTCTGGCCTTTTTTTCCCTTAAGCCCTCTTGAGTATAAGTGCCTGTGTGATGGACTCTCACTAAACGGATGCAGATTTTATTCAGGCTATTTTCAAACCGGTGCGTGCGCTTTAGCCAGCTCGACATTTTTTTTAATGACTCCCCCAACTCGGCGCCTTCCACCACTCCGAGAAACAGTACGCCTCCGCCACGGCAGATAAGATGCGGCCGGAGTCGCATTCCTCTTATTTTCCATTCCCTCCATCACCGCTCAGCGACTCGTCTCTTCTCCGACTGCTATTACGGTCCGCACGTCTTCAAAAAAAAAAAGAAAACGACACCCTGCTGCTTTTTCACCCTCTTCATCTCTCTCTCTCTCCTCTTTTGCTCTTTCTCATCTTTCATTTCCTTTTATAGTCACTACCTCTCTTTTTTTAGATCACTTTCAACCCCCCCTCCTCCCTTTCATATCTCCCTTCCCCTCTCTCTCTCTCTCTCCCTCTCCATCCCTACCTCTAGCGGGGTGTCACTCTCAAGTTAAACCTGCATTAAACTGCGGGGCCCCTAATTAACACCTGTCGCCTGTCATTTCTCCACTATTTCCCGCTAATCCCCCCCACGCACGGGGGCCCTTGGCCGATTGTGACGTCCCCCCAAGTTAACTACGTTATGATCGCGCTTTTTAGGAAATCGGTAGGAAAAAAAGGGCTTACGCTGTTATGTGCTCGGTGAGAAGAGATGACGGGGGAGGAGTGGCGGCGTGTTGTCTTTGAAGTAAAGCGGCGCGGGGGGGCTTTCGATCGTCTCTCCCCGGCACAATTACGGCCGGCCCGGCGGGGGAGCGCCTGTATCAGCGAGGCGCGGGGCACTGAACCGGCGCGGCCCGGGCTGCTCCTTCACAGCCCAACTGTAATGGCTTTACCTCTGTGAACAAAGGCGGAGGACAGATCCCGGGCGCTCACCGTTTCCATTCCGACGTGCGATTACGCCGAGGGGATCGGCGCCGCTCTCCGAGGTTCCTCATGTGCAGAATGAGCTGGGATTTCTCTCCCCGCCACTCATCTTTTTCTGCACCGGCTCCCTCGATTCCCCCTCTTTTTCCTCCCCCGGTCCATCACAGGTGGGAATGATGTATGACTTGTGTTGCCGGTGCCTCTCCTCTGTGAGCAGAAAGCTGATAATGACTAGGTCTAGCTTACTTTACCGGCATCACACCCCCACAAGTGTGTGTGTGTGACAAGTGTGTGTGTGACAGAGAGAGAGTGTGTGTGTGTGTGAGCCCATGTCAGGGATTGTTCTCTAGTGTAGGCGTGCGTTGCCCCCGCCCCCCCACTTCACCGCAGAACAGCACAGATCAATAGACGCTGCAGTCTCTGACTTGTAAATAACTCTGCTAATTTGCTGTCTCATTAGCAATAGGCCTGTTTATGTTCGAGTCGTCTTCGCCTCAGCCTTCTGGTGTCGTGCCTGTCCCAGATGGTAGGCACGGTAGTCACGGCGCATAAACTGGCATTTAGCGTTGATGCATTGGCACACGCTGTCCCTTTCAGTGGGCAGACCCCCCACGGGCCCCCCCTCCCCCACGACGTGGGCGTCGCGGCGTACTCAGCGAGCGGCGTAATTTATTCCGCGAGAAGAAGACGGGTGCGTGTTTCGGGTTGTGTAACTCTCCGACGGGTTTGTTTTCCCACGTCTTGTGATAGCCGGTTTGTGTGTGGCGAGGCGTCAGGTTACAGTTGATGCTGTTACTTATCCCAGCAATGGGGAGGGGGGGGGGGGTATAACAATGCGACCGCTCAGAAGAATAAGACGTTACTTCTGCTTTTTCACACACTGTGAATGTCAGATTGGACTTGAATTGTCCAGAAAACGATATCTCACCAGCGTCCCCCCCGAGTCCTTTTCAACATAATCACTCTTTTTGGAGGCGACCCCCGTGATCTTCACTGACCTGTTCCACATGTGTGTTTGTTCTTGTCTACGCGACGACTCCAGAACGATACGTGACACTTGGAGCGTCATGCTAGCGCCACAGGTGCTCCCTGCAGAGTGGATGATCTGATTCGATGTTGGAGCTCCTTGCTAATGATGGAAAAACTGATTAACTCCTTCATGCTTTAACATATGGAGCTCGTATTAATACCGCCCATGTGTTGTGTTGACATAGAAACATTTGCTTTTTAATGCATTAATTAGCTTAACGCATGACCTCGTTAGCGCAAGTGGTTATTTTCAATATACCATGGTGATTATGGCGCGACATCAGGCAGCTCAAGCGCCTCTTGTGTTTTTTTGAATAGTAGCTAAGTGGCTATGAGTTATGGTGAGTGCGCTGAAACCAGCTATTATAGTCTGTACGCTAGCTTTTAAGCAGCGGGAAACACACCTTAAGAGCTTCTAGTACCTTGAGTGAACGGCAGAAGAAAGACAGACTGGAGGAGGTAGACGAGGAGGAGGTGGAGGAGGAGGAGGTAGTAGAGGCAGCTGTTCACCAGGAGGTAAATGAGGTAAGGTAAAAAAAAAAAAAAGTGGGTAAAGAGCAGCCTGGAGAGCAGGGTATGGTAATGTGGCCAATTCGTGGCCCCTTTAGAGCCATAAGGGCAGCAGTGGGCTTAATGCCACTGTCACAGTTAATGCTTGTTACGTGTGTAGGGAAGAATGCTACGGCACTAACCACTAACCACTTGAGCATGTGTAACTATCAGAAGTGAATCCCTTTTAATGTCATCGGTAAATTATGTCCTCCGCGTTGTTATGCAATCTTCCCCCGGGAATCAGCGGGAGTCGGAGCGTGACTGCGACAGCACCGAATATAGAAGGAAAGGAAGGATTTCTTGGTTTTTTTTGTGGGAGCGCTCATTTCAGCAGCGTAATAGTAAAACTGATTTGGGTATCGCTTTCCAAAACAGAGTTATGGATTCCCTCACAGGCAATAAAACAATTAATAGAAAGCAATGAGATAAACAGTGAAATGTAATTTTAGAACATTACGATGAAGTGCAACTTATTAAAGAGTTTTCCTCCAGCTGCAGGGTGTAGCTCTTGATGAAATACATTTCAGTCTAGGTTCTCGTGTTTGCAGCTGTAGGAGAGAGATGCGCATGTTAATATATTGACACTCCAGGAAAAACAGCAGATTCTTAACTCGATGACTTTTCTGCATTTTGGCTGGGAAAACGACCGGAGTTATTGATTTTCTTTCATTCATTTGTCATTTAATTTGCTTCTTAGCCTAGAATGCTGCAAAGTGTGTGACCGTTCCTTCTTCTGATCCTGTTTCAGTTCAAAACACCTATATCTCACACACAGATATCCCCCATCGCTAGGGGGAGGCCACGATCCATCACTGGGAATTTAATGGGGTTCACTTTCTGCAGAAAAGCAGCTTCCTCATTCCGTACAGCCGGCAATCCCCCAATATCTGGGAGTGACTTCCCAGACAAGCAGCAAATGAATCACAGACAGTGGGAATAATAGACTTCACAGTGGAACCGACTGTGGCATTCTGCACTGTTAGCCTAACAAGTGCTTGCTGCTTCTGACCTGAACAGGAAATGCTTTTTCAAAACTGTGACTCAGCAGGGCGCCAAACGATGAGAACAAAATGTACGGATGATGTAAAATGCACTTATGATCGAGGAAATGAAAAAGCATTTTTCTTGAAATTCAATTTGCAGTGTTAATAATTATTTGACAGACTGAACCAGCACCAGTCAAACACATGGAGCTGTAGCGTTTCAGCTTGCTGCTTAATGGCTAAACTGTAATCCCGATCTACAAAGTGACAGTGAACGTTACATTCGATGTGGTCGGATGCCACATCATTTGACTGTGGTATTTGATATTGTCTTGCTGAAGCGCGGGCTATCTGTTATTCTGTCAGCCCGCTGTGTTTGTGCAATGTTGTTCTCTCTCTGGTCTATCTGATTCCCCCTAGCTTTAGCAAGATAACAGCCCTGTTTGAATGGGCTCGTCTGCTCCGTGTGCGCCAGCCAAATAGTGATATCTTGCTTTTACCTCTCGCTCAATTTCTATCTTTCCCCACCTTGCCTCGTTCTCGTCAGTGGAGTTGGTGGTCACGCCTGTGTCGGGGTGCACGGCTGAAATAAGATGGCAGCTATTTGTGTGTGTGTGTGTGCATATATGTATGAGTGTGCTTTCATGTGTGTGGATGTTTCTGCCTGCAAAAGAGTGCATCAGGTGAGTCACAAGAGAAATGTACCGTATGTCCCCATAATATACGGTAAACTGCAAACAAAGCAAAAAGGCCCCATAATGCACTGCTTCAATGGGCTGAAACCATGTTTAAACATGAAAGAGCCCCTGCTATCGCGGTTAATAATCAGGCTTGTTAGCGCTAGGCAGCAATGGACGAGAGAGAGAGAGCGACAACAAAGTGGACGTTTGCTTCATGGCTAGTATTTAGCTCGCTTCATCAGCTTCAAATGCCGCGCAGGAGACGGAGCGGCTTCAGATAACTTTTTTCTTCATCTCGTCTGTTTGCTTTTCCCGGCTTCTTTTTATTTAGTCGTGTTTTTTTTTTACCGGGCATGTTTTACCTGGCTTTTAATAATATCTCAACGCAGAGCCTCTGCCTTTCTTTTATCTTTCTCCTTCATCCTCTCGGTTCTATTACATTAAATGGCGCCTTATCTAAATGAAATACCTGATATTGTAAATATTGGCCCAGTGGAGGCGGTGGATAGCAATTTGAAAACAATTGAGAAGACAAATGTAATGTTTAACTGGCAGAAAAACTGTGTGAACGCTAATGAAATAATAGTAGCTGTCTCCCTGATCTCTCTCTCTCTCTCTCTCTCTCTCTCTCTCTCTCTCTCTTTCGTTCTGTCTCTCTCTCAGGTATGTGGTCTTTCTCTGTGTCTGAGCTGGCCATCCCGGGGGCCGAGGTGGGTCGTATCTCGGCCACCGACGCCGACCTTGGCGAGAACGCCAAGCTGGAATATACCATCCTGGAAGGAGAGACGGGGGACACCTTCAACATCACCGGCGTGAACCAAGAGGCGGTCATCACTCTCAACAAGGTGAGACGGGGAGGATGACGGGATGGGCGGGAGAGAGGGAGGGGTGGCTAGAAGGACGGGGGGAATTGAAAGAGAGGGCGTACGAGATGTTTACGGCGCGAGGGAGGGAGCGAAGGACAGGGTGGCGTGGATGTCGGGGAGATAGCGGGAGGGAGGGAGGCGAGGAAGGGGGTGGACAGGAGGGAGGGATGAGGGAGGGCTAGGGCACCCTGACGATGGTGTGGGAGGTGTGGAGGGAGGGAGAGAGGGAGGAGAGGATGTGCACGAGGGTGTCGGTTTATACAGGGTAAAGGGATGAAGGGCAGGACAGGAGAGGAGAGGAGAGGAGGAACGAGGGAACAGATGATGAGGGGGAGGATAGGAGAGGAGAGAAGAGAAGAGGACACAGGTATGGTGGGCAGGTTTTCACAGAGGAGTGTTTGTTTCCCTGTGAGTCAGACCATCGCTAGCGCCATGCGCTAAGCCGATTAGCCTACACTCACACATTACCCTGAAACACAAGATACTATATAAGCCTATGAGATTCCACCTGATCCGTCTCTCCGTTTGAGGATTTTCCAACAGGCGATCCGCGTCTTCTTCTTTTCTAGATGCTTTGCAGATGAGAGGCGTTTTTGTTCGATGGGTTTTTGACAAATGAATCTCCCGATTTGATTCACTCGTCAAGCCTCCTTTTATCGATACCTCCATCTGTTTGCAGGGGCGAAACACGCGCGGCGATCGATCGGAGCATGAGAATGTTTGCAACGGCTCCGTTCGGCGGGTAATTCTCTGGTAGAAATGTTTCGACCCAGGTTGAGAAATGTTTTGACCCTGGTTGAGAAATGTTTTGACCCTGGTTGAGAAATGTTTTGACCCTGGTTGACAAATTGCAGGATGAGAGAGGCCCGATCGTTCAGCTCGCTAATCATTCCCCCTGGTCTAATTTTAATGATGATTTAAATTTCAAATGAAGACGTGTGCACGTGACGAGCACTGACGCACGCGCTCATTACCGGCATTGCTTGTTATAGTGCATGCATGTCCGTCTCAGGAGAAGGACCCGGGGCCCCTGCGCTCTCATGTAATGTAGACTTCATGCGTGTGAGGCATGCATGAGATATGACATTTGATGCTAAATTACCCTCTCGGAAGTGTCGGGGTGCCACAGACGCTGCGGATGAGTGATACAAATGCACACACTTCTCCTTTAATGCCGTCTGCCACTTCTGATCTGTGTGAAGCAGTTTTCTATTTCGTCACCAGTGTAATAGAGACGTATGTGGTATGTGTGTGTGTGTGTGTGAGTGCAAAGAAATAAAGAGTGTGTGTACATGCATGCATTGTGGGTATATCGGCACCGCCGGTTTGATGGAGGTTCCTCCCATGACATTTTTTTTTTCTTTGCACGTTTTATTTATGTTTTTGTAAATCCATTCTTCATTGAAATATGTATCCCATAGTTTCCCTGCCATTGAAAAGGTGCATTTAAACATTAAATGCTGCCTCAGAGGCTTTTTCCACCCTGCCAGGTATACAATTGCGGGGGAAAACACTGAATCTTTGTAATTTGTTCGGCATGGAAAAAAAGAAAAAAAAAGAAAGATATTGAATATTGGCACAAAATATCGTCGATTGGCAACTTCAATCTAAAAATATCTGTGCAACATCTTCAAAAATCCATATCAGTCGAAAACCCAACATGTATTCTGTGTGCATGTACTAAGTGTATGCATGTGCATGAGCTCCCATGCGTGCAGTTGCATGCATGTGCGAGCTCTTATGTGGGCGTGCGATGTATACACCGGTGCACGTGCACGCACAGCGAGTGTTACATTGCGAGAGCCGTGCGACTCTATCGCCATGACAGTTCCCGCCCCCTGGGTTCGTAGGCCTCGTTAAAAACAATCCGCGGCTGGAGGTGGGGTTGAGACGGATTTCCGGACCTAGGATGCGCTGCTTTGATGAGAGAGGGAGAGAGGTACAGGGAGGTCTGGAAATGGTAAGGAAATGCAGCGAGAGAGAGAAATTAAAGGAAGGCAAAGAGAGAAAGAGCAGGGTTGATGGATGAAGGAAGCGAGGGAAGGTGGGAGAGCAGAGTATTGTTAAAACGAAGGTCTTGGAAAGCAGTGTCGGGAGTGAGTGCAGTGTAACGGGAGTAAGATAGAACGAGCGAGAGAGAGATGCAGAGAGACAGAGAGAGAGAGAGAGAGATGCAGAGTAAGCAAGAGCTGCAAAGGCAGAGAGAGAAATTAGCCTGGCAGGCGGGGATTGAGAGAGAGAGAGAGAGAGAGAGAGAGAGAGAGAGAGAGAGAGAGAGGCAAAGTAGGAAAACACATCCGGAAAAGACAGGCAGGCAATTGAAAAAAGAAAAAAAAAAAAAAAAAGAGATAGTTAAGATGAGGGGAAAAACGTGCAGAGAGAGGGAGGCAGACAGCGCGGCAACACCAGGTAGGTAGTGAAGAAAAGGGGGAGTGGAGGAGGGAAAGAAAGAGAGAAAAATGAACCCGCTGGGTGAGGAGGAGAGTGAATCAATCAAGTCAACATGCGCTGGGTGACTGGCAAAGCGAGCGGGGGGGCGAAATTACATGTAATACAGCACACCTCCCTCCCACAATGTTCCCTCCGCCGGATCCAGCGGCGAAAACAAAGCCTACAATTAGTATTCCAACATGGCTGCCTCAGTGTTGTTTTGCAACCGCCTTAATCCCCCCCCCCCCGCCCCCCCCCATCTTCTCACCGGATGAGAAAGGAATGGATTAGAAATGAATTGCTGCGGCGGAGTGAAATACGAAAAATAAAAGCCCCCGTACACACTCGCAGGTGAAATGTGGATTAATTTCGCACACATTTCCGAGGCAAAAGGAGGAGGAGCCACGCGTTGAACGTTCACGGGGACGTTTTCGCGAGGCGTTACGCGGTGGCTTCGAGTGATGAGCGAACAAAAAACTCGTGGGCGTGCGCCTCCCTCCCGCATTAAAACAAAAATCAGACTTGAAGAGGTTAAAAGGGGATTTAGCCTTTCAGGGAATCCACGCGCAACTAATGGAAAACATGAAAGATAGGCCACTCTAATAGAATTAAAGTAAACAAAGCGTAAAATTAGCGCTAAACTCCCCCTCAGTTTCCACCCCGTTAAACAACACACACACACACACACACACACACACACAAGCATGTGCACAAGCGTGTGCAAGCATGCATGTGTATGTGTTTGTGTTGCATGATGCATAAATAGTGACTCACATGCCCAGTGTCCATCCCCCCCCCCCCGGCCCCTGGGAGTCAGAAGGGCTGGAGATTTTTTTTTAACAGGGAATGAGATGATCCCCCCCCCCCCCGAGAAAGGGAGGATTTCCGAGCGAAACAATTTGTGTTGCCACAGAGTCTGCCTTGACCTTGCTGGTCATCTCGCTGCTGTGGGCAGAATCTCTTTAACCGTTGATCCAAGACACACGCACTCGCACACACAAACTTGCATC